>JAQIYI010000585.1:0-17382 GCA_034700265.1 Polyzonium germanicum | reverse complement strand
AAATTGGTTTTTCATTGGTTTTTCCTAAAAAACCAAAAAACCAAAAACCAAAAAACCAAAGTCGCTGCCAGCCCTACCGCCGACGAAAGACTAGGCAAGTAGGCACGCACCGTATGCCCCATGTCTGTTCGCATGTCCATGTATGTGTGTATCCTTTGTGCGAAAAATATCATCAAGTCATTAGGAGAAATTCTCACTTTTTCTCCACTTTCTGCAGTAAAAATTCCAGAACCCTTTACTGAATTGGGTTTCGTTCCACATCAGCTCCCACTTGGCGCGTATCTTTCTAGCTTATCCTAGCTTAGTTGCACCACGGTGGTTGCACCCTTCCTCCCCCCCCCCCGTGCTTACAACAGGCATACGCAACCTTTCTTTTTGACGTGCCGCATGACCTATTAAATTTTACACTTTGTTTTAATGGTTCTCATGTACATTGTATTTCTATGGGCGTGCATAATATATCTAATGATTTGAGACGAGAGTGAGGACTTTTTGAAGCAATTTTGACCCCTTTAAAAGTTTTAGGTTTTTTATTTTTTATTTTTTGCGCATCAATCTTTAATGCATGTTTTTAAGGGCTAATGAGAATGGGTTTGGCCGGTTTTTTATTGCTCTATTCGATTTAATTTTAATTCGAATAAAAAAACAATTTTTTTTTCTCTATGACGATTTGTCGACGACAGACGCCATTACAAAAGTAGATTTTGTTTATTTTATTAAATTTATTGATGAAAAAGGTGTAAATTATAAGCTATTACATAACTAGTTTTAATTAATCCGTCTCTTCTTAAGCACGAGAACAAACAGATCGACAGATAATTATTCTTGACTAATGTCTAATGGCGGCTAGATTCGTACGCTGAAAAATGGGCAAAAATCATATAAAAAATATGAATAAATCATTCAAAAACTCTAGAAAGCGCAAAAAAAAATAATTAAGCTTACGCACTGGTCGGTTCCATTATTTTCAACCAACAAAGCACAAATTAAGGCAATTAAGCCTAGTTCGACAGGTCTACATTAGACCTACTTAATTCGGGCCTAATCATTCGCCAAGTTTAGGCAAAAGCCTAAATAAATAAAGGAATCCCATCGCCCCCCCTCCCCCCTCCTCCCTCCTCCTACAAATAAAACGAGAAAACAAAACAAACGTAAACCCATAATGGCAATTTAATTGGCCATAAAACTGGCAACATTTAATCTCGGGGATTTAATTTCGCAAACTAAAGAATTTAGTTTTTTTTCTTCTTTTGCTGCCTTGCAAGGCTAATGGGAGATTGCCGAGGCAAAAGTGGAGTGGGAAGGGCGGACGAGTCTCGAGCTAGGCCGCCAACGAATTGTCTGCGAATTATCTTAGGCCTAAAGAAGATTGAAAAAAAGAAAAGAAGAAATGAAATGAAATTCCCGTCACGTCCAAAATTCTCCAATCTTCAGAAAAGTAAAAAAAAAAAAAAAAAAAAAAAATGAGAAGAAAAAATACTTTTTAATTAATTTCCGTTTGAGAAGATAAAACAGACACAAGAATAACATTTCCGTTTTGCCCATGGGCGAAAGCAGACGACTAATTATGGCGCATACTCAAAGTAGCCGGATATTTAGAAAAAAAATCATTAAAAATAGCGTAATAGGCCTAGTAGAATAAAAATAAATAATTCGATAGTATCGTTTGAGATTTTTCACCATTTTCAGTTTAGGCTATTCAAGTATGAGATAATTATGCAAAATAGTTTGTCGTCTGCTTTTGTAAAGAAATGTAAAGATATGCCCTCCCCCCCACCATTCCTGCGCTCGACAGAAACGCGAGCATTGCTCTTGAGGGCTTATGTAACGTGTATATTATTCTGGGGGGGGGGGCGTCTCGGAAAAAATCCGTAAGAGGGGGGGAGGGGTCCGCTTCTCCTGGAATGGTATTGCGAATACGCCCCTGGCAGAGCGGCATTAATAGGCACACATGAAAGACAAGACGACAGCAGTTAAGTAATAATGATGGCGGATAAGATCCAACCCACGAAACGTCTTCACTCGCTTGGTCAAAGGTCACGATCGGCGAAATCTTGGCGTCCATTAAATCAGCACCCCCCCCCCCCCCACTCCCCCAATTTCGTCGCGCAATAAAAGGCAACTCTTGTTTGATGCGATTTTCGCTCCCTGGAAATTGAACATTTCGTGGCCTAACGAGCAACATAAGTAACGTCCATTAATAATTCTCTGTCCGTCCGTTCGTCTCGCAAATAAAAACACCGCCACGCTGCGCTACGGCTAAAAATAAAAAGATCGATTTAGATTGGTCAGCCTGCCATACAGAGAGAGGTCGAGAGGAAAGCCTGAAGAAAAATGAGTCTGTTCGCGCTCCAATCGGTCTCCATTGGTCGGAAAAGTTGAAAAAATAAATAAAAATGAAATAGGCCTAAAACCATTTTTTTTTACAATTTCAACATATTAAAGGGGAAGGAAGAGAAAAGTTTGGCATTTTTAGGTTTAGGTTTCTCAAATTAGGCCTACTTAATTTTTAAAGAACATTTTTTTGTAGTTTTAGATTTTTTATACTTTACAATAGAAATGGCTATTTTTAGCATTTATTTGGAATTATACTCATGTTAGGCTTCCCTCACTTCCGGTAAGCGATATGTGCCACGTGACACTCTCTTTCGTCTCATGTGACACTTTCTGGCGTCTCACGTGATGCATGTCATGCGTCTTCTATTGTGGACACTAATGGAATAAAACCGGGACTTGGGGTCTGCTAAAATCAAAATGGCGCCTCCCATGCGAGAAATTGATAGCGCGCTTGATTCAACGTACAAAACTAAAAGAGCGATAAAAATTAAAGTATTTAAAGTAGTAAAAATAATAAGTAGTAAAAGATATCATCGCATAACGGGCTTGTCCAAATCACGGTGAGTTTTTTAAACGAAAATCGGTCTCGCGTCCCCTTTAAAGGAACAATAACAAATCAGTTAAGAGATTTATTTTTACAGATTAAACTAATTTTTTTGTTAATTCTTCGTCAATAATATATTCCAAAATGTGTTAGATTCATTCTACAGTAAAACTCATTCAAAAACGCAGAAAGGAAAATTTGAACCTGACGGCACCCAATTATAAGCTTCACGTGTCAAAACACTCACACTTTAGATACAGATTAACTACGCCCATAATATAGTTTGAAAAATTGAAAAAAATAAAAATAAAAAGTTCGTGAATTAATTAGTCGCGTCAAATTTCAGCGCTCAAAAATGAACGCAAAACGCCTGCTAATGGGGTCGTTTTTTTTTTCTTTTTCTGCAAGCTTTTGCTACATGTAACTAATGCTAAGCCTATCCTCTTGAAAATAAGCCTATGATGTTTAGAGACGACCTGCACAGTGGAGAAGTAGGAGTGCAGAGGAAGGAGTCGGTTGCAACGATGATGGTGATGATGAGGACGATGGAATTCCCACTGGACGCATCTAATCCTGCTCGCAACTCCTGCATAATTAGAAATACGCGAACAAAAAACAATCAACATTGAAATCCACTGCACACAAGTAGGCCACATTGTACGCAGAGGAGCCTCTTGTTGGGCGACGACTAGCTACAGGCCTACCCCGCCTACACCGACGACAAGTCTTAATTAAAATCACCACCATCAATGTTAATCGTGGATTAGAGTAGTTATATAAAGTTGTTCTCGAGGACTCTTAAACGATCCTGCATGTAAAGGAAAGGAACAAGCTATATTTAACTAGGCTAACCAGTAACTAAGTAGAATGCCCATCGCTCATCATTAAAACTTGAGTTCAACCTTACTTGATTCCATCTTCAGCGATTGTAAATTGAATGCAATCAGTTGCATTCAACTAACCTGTTCACACTCCAAACATTGACCTAAAACATTCAAAATATGCTTCTAAAAATCGAAAATATGCTTCTCAAAATTGAAAATATGCTTACAAAAATCCAAAATATGCTCCAATCAGTTGCATTGAACTAACTAGTGTACACTCCAAACATTGTCTTAAAACATTCTAAATATGCCTCTAAAAATAAAAAATATGCTAATAAAAAAATAAGCTTCTAAAAATAAAAATATGCTTCCAAACATCACAACATGCTTATAAAAACGCTTTTTAGAAGGAACGTTTGGCAGCCAAAACGAAAACTACGCGTTTGTTGCTCCAACTGTTTGAAAACACATGACGCAAAACACACAAAGGAAACTAAACATGAAATCTGATGCAAGAGAAGAAAACAAAATGGCGGATGAAAATAAAGCGAACAAAGAGAGACTAATAAGCTGGTAATGCTATAGCGGCAGGAGCACTTATAAACGAAATCAATACTAATTGCATGCACAAATGACAGAATCGAATTAATGGCGGACTAAAAAAAACGCGTTGTCTGTATGTAGGCCACGTGTCACGTTCGTTTAGCGAGAAATCTACTCTTGAGCTCTAACCGCATTGAATTCCATTTCCGGTTGCGAGGAAAATGGCGGATGTGCCCATTTTGAGGAGGGTTCTCGATTGCTGGCTGGCAACAATTTTCCACCCTCTCTATGGAGACAGCTAGGCGGCTTGCACATTGCATAATAATAATAATTATAGAGAAACAACAGCCAACACTCTCGCCTCCTGCAGTAACTCTCGCGAGGATTCATTCCACATTGCCAACTTGTTCTTCTTCATCCGCCCCTTAAACGTACTTGTATAAGGCCCAAGGATCTTCTTCTCGCTACTCAACCAACTATACACCTTCGCTTCGCGTATTGACTATCGAGTCCTGATATGGTCAGCACGCACAACAAACTATTGTTGCAAACTTGCAAGGCAAACCAAACGAGACTTGGTCAAAAACAACGACCACGAGCGACGACGAGATAGAAAACAACACGAACTAATGAGTCGAGTCACGTGATCTACAACAGTTGTAGTCTACGAGCGACATTCCAAACTGGTCGTCTCCTCAGTGTCCAAAGGAATGTCAATGTTATTTAGACCTGCGGCCGAAACAACAATTAATCTTTTGAAGATATTTAATTGAAAATGTCGAAAGAAGCGAATAATCAAAAAAAGTACTCGTCCGGAGGCAAAGCGACGAGTCTAATGGATATTCAATTATCAGTCCACTATTGTACGGTAGCGGAGAAAAATCCAAAAAGGAGGGGGGGGGCAGTCGCGATTCAGGGTAGGCCGATCTCAGGTGCAGAGATATTTACACCGCACGCGGCGAAAAATTTAAGCCAACATTACTTTTATGACGTCAGCGGTAGACAAAATGGCCGCCCGGCACCCAGATTCAGAGACGCGCTGATTGGCTGCGGCCATGCTCATTCTAAGATGGAATGTTTATTTCAATTTAAAATTTGCATTTATTTGAGGAAACGGCCTGTCACGTGATGAGCACATAACTAAAAACCTTGAAAAGGCAGAATTCAAAACCAAGTTCTATCTAGTGTTGGGGTGGCGCAGTGGTTACGGCCATCGCCCCCACGGTCCCACCCAATCCAACGTTTTCAGGATCGAACCCCTTACCGGCCACCTATTAAAGTTGGTGGGGCTTAAGGAAGTCTTGTGGGTTCGTCCTCCTCTCCGTTTACGAGGGCCATAGCATGGCGCCGTTTCTGGCGTCAGCCCCAAACATGCATTTTTTAAAAAAATTCCAAAAATTCTCCTCCATATATTAGAAGCCACGCCTTCTTCTTCCACACCGGGATTCGAACCCTCACACCTCTGAATTGGGTGGGACCGTGGGGATGATGGCCGTAACCACTGCGCCACGCCAACACTAGATAAGAGCTCAGTGTTGAATATAGAGATATAAAATGTAACATTTTATCGAGATCGCGGGAATGCTTCCTTATGAAGTCCAGAACCCCGTGTTGAGTCTATGTGGCCAACCAGAAGTTGTCCTATACAGCATGTGAAGTCTTAAGGGCCAGCCGTAAGTTGTCTAAAACAATCTGAAGTGTATTGGGCAAACCGGAAGTGGTTCACAGACCCTGTTTTATTCAATAGGGTCAAAATAAAACAGTTTTATCGCATGGGCGCCCACTTGTGGGCGCGGGTGCCCTAGTATTTTATACCAAGATAGGTAGATTATTTGCAGGGGGGGGGGGGCCTAATGTCTCCTGGAACCTAGGCTATCGCCTTTGTGGGATTTTTTTTATCGCGCGGCCCGACGAAAATGGTTTCGTCGAGTCGCGTGATAAGAGATCGCACGGTTGAGAGTCAAGTCTTACAAGTTAGAAATCAAAGTCAAAGCTAAACGACGACGATGTATTAAATCGTACGTCAAGCGTCACTCACGACGAGCAGTGAATTCAATTCAACTGAATGGCAATTACCTGCTGTTCTGAAGAGATCGGAGGAGCTGTTCTGAGAGAATCAGAATCGGATTGATGGACGCGAAGAATGAATGATGGCCAAAAAAATGTCTCTCAGGAGGGCCGGCCAACCACAGCCCCCAGCACACTTTTCCAGTACATGAAGTAAGAACCGCGTCCAGATTCCAGAAACAAAATCTAGGCATTGAACTATTGATGCATGAGCGATCAATAGAGCGATTCAAAAAGTGAGCATGCATTACATGTGCGGCGGGCTATTGGATGACATCCGACCCTGGAGAATTCTGCGACTATGCGACTTGCGACCATTCGACGCACAAACACACGCACACAGTGCCAGGCAGACAGACTCTTCCCTGAACGGAGCCAACTCGAAGACGACGACGACGACGACGACGATCTACGTCACAGATGGCAGACTACTGCACGACTGCCGCCTATGTCTGTCCGTCCTTCGCGTCTCGATACCGTACTGCGATCGATAAAGGCCTGGCGGACTACTGTAGTACACGACGTTTCGATATCTTCCATTGCGACTAGCGACGTAAAATCGTGGATCGACGAAAAGACAACAAAGTAAAAACGTTGCTTGCGCAGGACTTCCGGAAGGAGGAGGCGGAGGACATAACGCACCGACAATCAGACATTCACGCGCGCTGACCTCGGACGGCAAAGGTCACGGGATCCGACCAAATCTTGTCGGTTGTCAATTGCAGAGTCGCCGCCGCCGCAGAGAACGCTGCTGGGGCACTGACATACGCTCGTATATCTAGTCAACTAGTTGTCCGAGCGACGGACAACTAGCAGACTCAAATGGCGCGTGCCACTGTGTTGCGTCGTCCGGTCCGATTTGCCATTTTCATTCACCTGAGCCTCCAACGAACGATGACTTCCAACTGGTAAGACCTTGCACTAACTGGGTTCAATACATTTCCAGACTTGATTTTTCTTCTTCTTTTTCTCACGACGTTTTTTTGTGCATTTCACATTTCGTCTAACGAGATTGTGAACGCATACACGAAATGACGTCATCGAAAGCAAACACACACACACACACACACGCACATGGGCGCACTCAAAACATCAAAAACTTGTGAAGCGATCGCTGTCAGCGCAAAACGCGTTTCTGAAGAAAAAAAATGTCGAGCCAACGCAAGGCGCCATTTCGACGCCATTTGCCGTGCCCCAGTCAACCCCGCAGCGGCCCAGCCCAGCCCGGCCCGGCAAACACCCACTCAGTGCACTGTCAGCACTGTCAACACTGGCTGGCTCTTGTCACCCAAGGTCTCTCGAGGACCTGCTGATGTGATTCATTGTAAAGTAAAGCAGAAAACATGAATCCTAACTAGAAAATTAAAAAAAGCTAACAAAAAAAAGTAAAAAATAAAAAGCAGGCGTAAAGTCAAGTATTTCCATCGTCAGAATTTTCTCTTAAGCCATGAAGTGATCGATTCTTAATTTTAACCAATTCCAATACAGGTACGTGTAATTAAATTTAACCGGATTCAAAACCAGATTAGTCTAGAATAATTATAACCAAATTCTTATCCTGGTTAATTTTAAATAATTTCACCAAATCCAAGCGTGCTTAATTTTAAACAAGTTCACCATTCATATAACACTTAGATATCAACTATTAACAGAATGATTAACTTTAACTGGTTTTAACAAGCCTGGATCTGGTTACGTTTAAATTTGTAAGAAATTCTAAGCCCGGTTAATTCTAAATAATTTAACCAATAGTCAGGGCAACGTGTATGGATGTTTAATGGTTAACTTAAACAACTTTCAACAAGATGGTAAATTCTAACCAATTGTTAACTAGTTTTTGCAAGTCTGGGATATGGTTAATTATAAATCGCAGTCTTTCCAGATGGAAAGAAAGAAAGAAAGAACGAAGAAAAAAACAATCATGGCGACTCGATCGTTAAAAGCAGCTGATTGGTTGCTTCGATTAAGGCTTAACCAATTAGAACGATTCATATCTAGGCGTCCAACTAGTTAAGATAAATCGTATTGATCGACTATTTGCATGCCGGCAACTAACGGGCCGGCCAGCCAGCCTAGAGTTACAGGCCTAAGCTAGTTATAATAAATATTTATCCTAATGCGCGTCCAGCACGCTAAACTAACGTTTACATAGTTAGGACAGTCACATTTGGTCCATTGTATAGGCCCACTCGAGTGATTGAAATATTACCTTCGTGCTGCGAATCGCAGTGTTTACGTGTTGCTTAATCGTCCATTTTCGTGCGTCGGTCGATCCGATCCTCCTGTCAGAAATCCACGGCGATAATAAAATCGCAAAAAAACCTGGAAATGCACCTCAAACAAAACAACAATTAGTAAGGGCCTTGCTTTCGCAAGTGGAAAAAAAAAACAAAAAACAACAATAGATTTCATTAGGCCTAACATAAATTATGAAAATCTAATTACTTATTCATTATTATCAATTATCAATTATCGGTCTAGCGAGAGATTCAAGGCCGCTGCGCTGAACTTATTTAAGAGTTAATTGCTTTTGCATCATTCATTTACGCTCGTTGATCAAATCGCTAACGAGCCAACATTGCAAGCTGGTTTCACATGGACCAAGTTTGTTGCAAATTTCCGTTAAATTCGCAGCCAATTTCCGGTAAATTCGCAGCCAAACTTGGGCCATGCGAGACCAAAGCTTTAATGATACGGGCCTATCGGAAGACAACAAGTCACCTCAAATGTACACTTGTAGGCCTATGTGTGTAATTGTGCATTATACAAATGTATGTATAGCCTCTTATCGGCTTCTTCTCACTTTAGTCATTTGCATATTCAACAGTATGCCTACGTGTAAAGAACTAAAGATTGCTAATTAAAGGAGGGGGAAATCACATATCACACAAGACTTGAGACTGGCTGTCGTCGTCATAAAAACGCGTCCAAGTGACATTTATCTTAAATTGCATCCGGCGTTTAATTACAAGGCATTCGAAGCGCGCCTCCAATGTCATGCTCAAACTGAGACGTCACTTCCTGTCAAGACGCCATTAAAAACAGCGATTACGCGCAATTAATGCACGCAACCTTGCTTCGATCGACAAACACTAGCGAGTAGGCAGGCCTAACTGTGTGCTGAGGTCATTAATTACCCTGTTGGAAGAGGATTGGAACGATTCAATTAAAAGCAAAAGCACAAAACTCGATTAATCAAGTGAGGAACACACAAGAAACAAAAATATGCAAATTACAACTTCCGCATAAAAGTGAAATGCGGCTAAACGCAGGTGGCGCCGCCACCATATTAAAGAGGGGGAAGTCCTGTTTAGTTTGACGGTTTTTTTTTCCACTTAACCGTACGTCGCCTTCAAATGCAGTGAATTGCCCTGTCTAGGCTAGACGTGAATTCAATGCACCCTGTAGGTGGCGCTCGAGTAGCTAGAAGCCCCTCCAGCGCCACCTACATTCCGCCATGTTGCTATTCCTATTGATATTGGCAATGGCACCGAAGCAAGTCTTGATTAAATTGTATCGTATGCCTACAAAGCCTCAATTTAGGCCTATTTGTTACAAGAATTTAAAAAAAAAACCTGCTTGTTTACGAGAAAAAAGGCAGGAAAAATTAGCCAATTAATTAGCGGCAACATCTTTTATCTCAAAAAGGTTCTTCCTGGAACAGCGAAGACCTGACTTTTTCCATACACGACGGATCGGAGACCCTTTAACGAAGCCGTGTCAAAAAGCGCTTTGTTTCTAGGCATCACATTGGAAATCTATTGGGTATTTACGCTTGCAAGCAAGCTACGTATGCCGCGTATGACAAAAAACATGGCTATAATTTATGCATACACGTAGGTCCATACAAATACACGTATAATAAACGAGTGTAGGCCTACACGCAGAGAGTGAAGACACAGCACCGACTGCGACACTCTGCGCATAGCTTAGGTAGGCTTACGAGCATAATAGGCCTAATAGGCTATCCAATTTGAAGTGCAGAGAAAATAAAATAAAAAAATGGCTGAAAAGAAAAAAAATCTCAAAAGAATTTACGGAATGTTGGCTTGTAAAATGAGCAGACACGATAGATAAAAAATAAATAAAAAGTTGTGTTACGAGGACCGTATCATGGAGTCTCTAGATATTAAGCCTGAATAGTCCTACTTGGGGCTTTAGAAACGTGGACCAAAAGTGCCAAAGATAAAGCTGAGAAGTGAAAACAAGCTTAACAAATAACAATGGAGGGCGAAATGGTTGGCAAAAGCAGACGACTAAAACGCGGAAATAAGGCTTAAATGGAGCAAAAATGACTTAAAACAAAACAAAACAAAACAAATGCGCCAAGACTCACAAGAGATTCCATTGTTTACTTTGTCAAGCGCCTATTGGTTGAAATCGAGTTTGCCGTTGAGCTCAACAGACGGCGCCTCGAGCGCGAAGAAAGCAAACAAAAAATAAAATGGCGCTCCTAGCACACAGAAGAGAGAAAAAAATAACGAGCTAGCTTCTAGCGGGGCGGGATGAAATAGTGGGTGGGATGGCGTCCAATTACGTCAATCTTTAGGTTGGAAAAGAATCTCGCCATCAAACATGTTTGAAGAAAGTTCAAAGAAACATGTAAACGAAGACCGAGCGAAGGGAACCTTTTTCCGCCCAGAAAAATCTTCGCGAGGCTCAAGAGCTTTCTAGTCGACCGAATCGCCAATCTTATGACGTCATCAATGACGTCAATGCAATGGGAAAAAAAATCAACCAAGACGAGCATCTGAGTAGTCAGTTTGAAGACAAAAACACATTTAAATGAAAAATTCAATATTGAACTGATGTGTGCAACTGTGCATGCAGCGAAACATAATACGTCTAGGCCTACTCGTAATAATAGCTTGGGCATATTTCCGGTTTTGCAAAATGACAATCCTCATAGCGGCCTATTGCCTAATCAATGGACTATTGCGAACGAATGCATTTATAAGGCATTAGCCCTATTAATGCATCACGCTATGCCCATTTGATGACGCACATATAACCCCGAGTCCCGGAAGTAGTCCTACGACAATGCCATTTACCGCTGATACATGGACCTAACTCAAATCGATTTCAATTCGATTTAAACTCAAATCGATTTCAATTCGATTTAAACTCAAATCGATTTCAATTCGATTTAAACTCAAACCGATTTGAGTGGGTCCATTTATTCACTCAGAAAAATTTCAAATCGTTTTGAGATTTTTCAAATCGATTCCACTCAAACCACCCTTTCGAATCGTTTTGACTTTTTAAATCGATTTGAGTTGAGTCATGCGAAAACAGGAAAAGCGCACGTAGAGAAATTGGTCGGACCTATTGTTGCAAAATAAAATGTATTTGCGATTAAACTCAATATTATAAAGGAACAAGACCCAGAAACAGCCGAGGCTATTCTTGACTAGCAGCTGATGTGGAGAGCCCCCTGAAGGGGTTTTTTTTCCCACTAAATGACAGGTCTACCAAAGACTGTTGACCGGTGAAAGAAATGCCGGAAGTAGGGTTTGATCAAACCGGAAACAACGAAACCAGAGTAGCGTATAAGTCGATCTGCTTCTTCCAGCACACAGCTAGGCTTACAGAGAACATCAGAACAGTAGGCCTAGGCCTACCGGTCCATTCATTACACTTGGCAAGCTGGCATAGGCCTAATCTCTCTCGCTATGTTACTTATGCCTATACAAACTAAAGCTCAGATAGGCCTGGAAGCAGTCAGACGCAAGACAGACATTAAAGGGCCGTTTATGATCTAGCAGTCTTATGCTTGAGCGCAGCTCCTCCTTCCACTAACGACACAAACGCTTGAGCGCCTGCGTCTGAAAGCGCAGACACGTATGTTCACTCTTTCTGTCATTCCCTACTTTCTGTCATTCCCTACTTTCTGTCATTCCCGACTTTCTGTCATTCCCGACTTTCTGTCATTCCCTACTATTTGTTATTCCCTACTTTCTGTCATTCCCTGCTTTCTGTCATTCCCTACTTTCTGTCATTCCCTACTTTCCGTTATTCCCTACTTTCTGTCATTCCCTACTTTCTCACTTGATCAGAAGACTACTTCCGGTTGCTGCACGGGAATTTATCAAAATTGGATATCCGCCATTTTGAATGCAGACGCCCGGAACCGCTTGACCAAGCGCTATAACATGAACTGGGGGAAGTTTCTTACGTTCATCGCTTTGCAATGAATTCTGGGTAGGCGCTCAAGCGTTCTGAGTCAATTTATGGGAAAGGGACGGAACAGCGCTCGAACACGTAATATATAAGCGGTTGATCATAAATGGGCCTTAACAGCAGCGAACACTGATGCATAAAATATATATAACACGAAGCGCGTTTTATCGCACCCGAAACATAAAAGTAATTCGGCCAGAAGAGCAAAGTAGCTTCTAAGGCTATTTGCTCGCTAAAACTGAAATTCCAACATGGCGGCCATATATCGTTATCCATTGCATTGCGTGGCCAGCCAGTTGCGTTTCATTTCCAGGAAAATTGCAAAACCAACAAATACACAGACGGGGCAAAAATTCCAAACAATCTTACGACCAAAACAGCTTTTTTTTTTAAACTGGGATGCACTGAAAAGTTTTCCACGCGCGGTTAAACACAAATGCTCTTAAAAAAAATGGCCGCCACTCTTATCTGGTCGGATGGTTGGATGGACGGACAGAATCGACTTCAAAACTGAAAAGTGCAATAATAAAACGCGACTATTATATCGATGTAGCAGATTTCTGGAGCAAGGACTCTTGCCAGCAGAAAGTCGCACTCAAAAGATTTAGTTTCACCTTGTGCTACAAATCGTCAAAGTGCGTTTTTGTCATGCACCAGTTGAATCACTGTGTCCTCCTCTTGCCCTGTCCACTGGGCCTAATTTGAGATGAAATATTTAAAATAGGCCTGCCCTCCCAACATGACTTGACTGCGAAGTCAACGTCAGCATCGTAAACCACTTTAATTTAGGATCAAGTTGGTGGTTACAGATTTTTGAGCTAGAAATAAAAACAAAATGGCGGCGATCGATTAAGCCGACAAACGCGATTTCAAAAATGGTGGATTTTCAAACAAAGGGGCTAAAGCTGATCCGCGCTTGCAGCTTCAGCTCGCTTCCCTTCATCGCCATAGACGAGTAGGACTAAACCTACGAATAATTTGAAAGCATTTTCGATAAAACTAGGATTTCCTCTCAGGTAGGCCTACATGTACCGGAAATAAGACTTTCATACGAATAGCTTGCAGTTGTTGATGAAATCCCCAGAATTATTCAGCTAAAAATGTAAAAAAAATTGCTATTTAGATTAGTTTTGCATTTGAGTTTTGACGCAGAAAAAAGATTTTTTTGGCGCATTCAAAACAGTGAAATTAGCATACATTAGGCTTACGTTGTGTATTTAAGGCCCATGGAGAACATTGTTATGAAAAAAACCTTGATTGTAAAATTGCCGAATTCAAATTTATGCAAATTCAGTGTTGCAAGTTGCGCTGTTTTATCTGATGAGAAAGTAGACATATTAGTAGGCCTACGCCTAAATCTAGGGCAATTCCATGGGTCTGTACTAGGCCTAAAAGGTAAGACCAGAATCGGGCCTAATCACTCTTTAAACAAACTTTAAGGATTCTTTTGTCAGTGTGTTCCTTAATTCGCTCGGACTACATGTATATAGTGCATTAGTCGCGTTACATGCCACTAGCCTAGTGCGCAGGCTAGACGAAAGTTGATACAAGGTCTCTGTAGCGCGAACTTTGGACCACAAGACCAGCACCGACACTAGAGATGATTCATTTTTGTCAAAAGTTACGTAAACTACATCAGTGGGACTCGAGTTTCAATAGCGGCCCTCGCCCCTGGACCCGGTTCAAAGGTCGCGACGATCGCAATGTTTAAACTCTCAAGGCTCTTGGCCGTCGTCGTCGTCGTCGTCGTGCAACACGAAAGTTGTGACTGTAGGCCTACAGTCTAAATCAAATTATAGAAAATCACTTGTGACGTCATAATTCGCCATAATTCGTTTGTTCGTCCATCAGCGACGTTCGTTGCATCACGTGATACCCCGCTTTATCGTCCATTCGCAAAGCAACCGATTTTGGCGACTAAAGAGATTTTCTTAATACAGGCCTATGAGAAAGATCGCTAATCGCGACAAATCGCTCGCAAAATAGCTGCCTTGCGAATCCGTGCCTCAATTCCGTCTCAAACGAATTAGTTCCCTGAGTTCAAAACAAAAGTCCCTGCAAACAGGCAGTTTCTAGACAGTTGGCAGCACTGTCCACATAAGGTCCGGTTCCTCCCTGGTCCATCGTTCCTTCGAGCCTGATACGGGACTTCAGGAGTTAAAAGCCTTCTTGAGTCCACGCTTGAGACAAAGGAGGCTTCTGCCTCTTATGGTCTATATGGTCCCGGCTTGACTTACAATCAAAAATGGCGTCGTTCGACGTCGCTCAAAGAAACAAAAGCCTAGAAGCGATTATCGAGCAAATCGCGGGACATGAGTCGTCAAGAATTTCGAGTCAAGAGTCTCAAGACTATCTGGCGAGGAGGAGGAGGAGGAGGGCAAAGCAAGAAGACAATAAAAACTAAAAAGTTCCAGACCACGTACTGGTGGCTAGAACGTCGTCTACGTCAGAGAACCGGAAAGAAAAGTTAAATGACCGCAACTGTGCTGCAGTTGGCTGTGGTAGCAAGCAGCTACTAATACTATTCAGGTCAGGGGCGAAAACTTTGTAGCCTGCGAACGAACGAGTAGGAAGGAGGGGAGCGGGCGGTTGGCGAAGGGGGGGCGGTGGGCACCATCAGAGCAGCGCCGAGCAAAGGAGGGTGGGTGACACGAACTGGCCTCAAGCGGAATAGCTCGTTCAGACCGTTCCAAAAACTGGAAACCACGAGGGTGGAACAACTTGCAGTTCTGCCAACTTCTAGTAGCCTACAGAATACGCTAGGTGCATGTGTCTGTGACTGTGTGTGTGTGGGAATGAGGAGCCGAAGGGGCGGTGAGAGGGACACAGGCCAACACCACCACCGAAAGTAGCCTAGATGACGGAGAGGCGGAACTGGGTGTGGGGTGTTTGTCCGGACGGAACGTTGCGACACGCACTGTGGCCCACGCCGAAAAGCAGCCTGGAAACGCTAGAAGCAAGTTGAACCAACCCTTGATCGGCAGCACGAGACACGGAGGGAGCAACAAGTTAGAAAGAAGAAATCTGAAAATCGCGTCAAAGTCGCAGACAGTACACTTGTTTGCTAGAGAGTAGTTGGCGTGCTGGCCTGGAACAGTCACTCAAAAAGACATATATCTGAAATGAGATAGATATTTGCGGCGAATATTTCAAACACGAAAAGTTTAAAGGGAGAAAACAGCAAAGAAATTCAAAAAAGTTGCGTCAAACGCGAGAACGTCGCAGCACAAGACTGAAGATATCGGACGACGAAGCAATAACGCTGGAAGGCCTGCTGAGACTCTCCACCGGAGACTATAGGTCTGTATCGTGGGACCAATGGGTCAATGCGACTGGTGCGTCGTACGATTTGCGATCGTACGACAGTTGCATCCATCATCCGTAGTTCTCTAGTCACGCGCCATCTAGCGCCATCAGATGAAATCTCTAGATAAAATATCGAATGGCGCATTTAAATCGTATAGTGTGCCTACGACGTCGTAGGACGTGATACGATTCTGTAGCCGGTCTCGGACAGCTAAATTTTGATTTCATCTGACCGACAGAAAATTGTCTGCGATCAGCAAAATCGGCCCATTTTGGCCAGGAAATTCGCATGCGAATTACATACACGTCTCAAATTTCCAATTGTAGAACCGGAATCGGAACCAACATGGCGGCGGCGACGACGACTACGTCATCAACTTCGCCATCGATAGCAGCCGGTTCCGCGTCAGCGTCGTCCGTCTCGACGGACATGCGAGACTGGTGCACCTGGACCGAGGCCGAAATCCAGACGTTGATCACGGTGTGGAGCGACACGCAGATCCAGTCGCAGCTCAAGTCGGCCAAACACAACTCTCGAGTGTTCGAAGTAATCTCGGACAAGATGCGCGATTTCGACATCGTGCGAACGCCGCAGCAGTGTCGCAACAAGATCAAGAAACTCAAGTGCGAATGGCGCAAAGTGACCGAGTCCGATCTGACGTCCAACAAGCGCAGCATGGGCTGCAAGTACTACGACCTCATGTCGGCCGCCATGAGCAACATCTCAGCGCACAACAACAGCAGCAACAACAACGCCGGAGGAACAGAGACGCATCAGACCGGCGCCATGACGTCGTCGCGACGTCACGAGTCCGCCATTGCTCAACTGCTGCAGGAATCTGGCGGCGCCCTGTCCGTCCACCGACGAGGTGGCGGCCATCATCTGGACGTCGAGTACTCCATAATGGATCACATGGCTGACAATCGGTCGTTCTTGGAAGTGAAGCTAGGTAGGGGGCGCTGCGGTTCCACTAGAAAAGTGAACTGCAGTTTAAATCGTAACTAATTGCATTATGGATTTATGGTGGCCCACAAGGAAAAGCCCAGACAGACAAGACAGACCAATGACAACCAACCAGATCAATGGCATGCTGCCATTGGCAACTGACAAGTAATTTTTCCAATACGCTTCCTGAAACCTCATATTCAAAAGGACACACGAAGCTGCTTCCTGAAGCCAGCTTGACTTTCAACCCATGTTGTTGGTCACTCGGCCAACAGAGGCTCTAAACTATCAAGCCTGACTCTGGAAGACTTTTCTAGAAAGTTTGATCAGGGTGCACTGTAAGGAAATTTTAGAACTACCCATTAGGTCAATATTCATTATTCAATATTTACATCGATATCGGATCGTACATCGATCACAATGTATTTGAAAATGGCCCAGGGCTGTGCCCTTTGCTTTACTTAATGTGCAGGGCCTAAAATTATTTTAAATTTGGCGTACACAGTTGGCAAGATGAGCGAATTTGAAGCCCGGAATTATGAATCAAGCGCGCATAATCACTCACTTACCGAGCGAGCGAAGCGAGCGAGGGATTTTTTTACAATGTTTGGTGATTTTGGTATTGGTTTTGATAT
>JAQIYI010000584.1:0-17395 GCA_034700265.1 Polyzonium germanicum | reverse complement strand
TGGGGTGCTGCCTCCTGGCGGCTTGTTCCCTAACCGTTTTGCAATTACTTTGTGAGGTGCTGCCCCCTGGCGGTCAGATATCTAACTGTATCGCATTAACTCTGTGGGGTGCTGCCTCCTGGCGGCTTGTTCCCTAACCGTTTTGCAATTACTTTGTGAGGTGCTGCCCCCTGGCGGTCAGTTATCTAACTGTTTCGCATTAACTCTGTGGGGTGTTGCCTCCTGGCGGCTTGTTTCCTAACCGTTTTGCAATTACTTTGTGAGGTGCTGACCCCTGGCGGTTAGTTATCTAACTGTTCGCAATTAACACTGGGAGGTGCTCCTACCTAGCGGACAGTTTCCCAACTATTTGCAATTAATTCTGTGCGCTGCTGCCATCTAGCGGACAATTTACAAACTATTTGCTATTTTAATTCTGTGAGGTGCTGCCACCTGGGCTTGAACTCAGAGTGCTTCAAGTAACTTTATAAAATAACAAAATACAGCTTCCGTTTACATATGGAACCGGAAGGGATCCGTTTTCATCCCCTTTTCCATTTCTTCTCACCGCAGCTGAAAAGCGCATTTTGTTCGAGCTTGACACTTCTTATTTTTCGAGTTTTAATCAATTTGAATAGAAATTCACAGCACTCTAGATGGCTTTGCACATTCCCAGAGCTCCAGGTTTGGCGCAGATGATGAAGGATGGATCAAAGGTGAGAAATGGATATTTTTGCGGCCGTTCCAATTAATGGGGCGGGGTTGCCTTGCTAGCTGGGTTGGTTCCCACGTGTATGAGGCTAGTCGGGGCCATCTGCAATGAACGCGCGTAGAAATCCAAATTAGTCGGTTACAATTGATGTTGCAGCGCAGCCTAAAGTGTATCTCAGAGTGAAAATCACTAAATGATGAGGAAGATAAAAACTAGAAGCCTAAGAAAAGATTGGAACATGTAGACCTAGCTAGAGTAGGCCTATCGTAAGCTTATAGGCCTCATGCAGACTCAAAGATAGGCCTGTAATCCCTGTATTATGCAGGACCACTGCTTTTGGTTTTGATAATTAACCTTTCATTCGTATTGTTTCAGCACATGTCTGGTTTGGACGAAGCTGTCTACAGGAACATCAGCGCTTGCAAGTCGCTTTCTCAGACGGTGAAATCCTCTTACGGCCCAAGAGGTAAGTTTGACTCAAATCGCCATAACTGTAGTTGGACGTACGCTGTGTAACTCGTTGTAGGCACGAATTAAACGTTTCCAACGTGGTTTTCAGGTCTCAACAAGATGATCATCAATCATTTGGAAAAGCTATTCGTTACCAACGATGCAGCGACTATCATTCGCGAGCTGGACGTAAGATTTAGTTTTCAATCATGAGGAATAAAACGATCGCATTGTCTTGTCATCATCCATTTATACGTTTATTCGTTGTTTTTTTATATATATATTAGGTGGAACATCCGGCTGCCAAATTGGTAGTGCTCGCCTCGCAAATGCAAGAGCAAGAAGTGGGTGACGGAACGAATTTAATAATCGTGTTAGTCGGCGCTCTCCTCGAAAACGCCGAAGAGCTTCTTCGAATGGCAAGTGGACATTTTTTTAAATTTTGATACCTCTATTTTATTTTATAATAATTAAAAAAATATTTTTTTACCGTTCTAGGGGTTGACTGCGAGTGAAGTCACTGGGGGATATGAACGTGCTTTAAAACTGTGTCTCGATGAACTGCCAGGTGGGCGAACTTTAGTTAGGCATGTGTTCTGTTTGAAACTTTAAATAACATTTAACTCATTTCTAATGGTCTTATTGTTTTGTTTAGCTTTGACCTGTTACGAACTCAAGGACTTCAAAGATGAGACTCAGGTCATCAAGGCCATTCGATCAGCCATCATGAGCAAACAGTACGGCAACGAGGACTTCTTGGCCAAGCTCGTCACGCGTGCCTGTAGTACGTAGGCCGTACATTACTATTTTTTTTTAACAAAATTATGTTTTGAAAAAACAATATTTGTAATCATTTAGCATCCATTTTGCCCGAGAACAC
This sequence comes from Polyzonium germanicum, assembly GCA_034700265.1. Classification (NCBI taxonomy): domain Eukaryota; kingdom Metazoa; phylum Arthropoda; class Diplopoda; order Polyzoniida; family Polyzoniidae; genus Polyzonium; species Polyzonium germanicum. The sequence continues at coordinate 15,374 of JAQIYI010000584.1, read as the reverse complement.
CACGTTCAACGTGGACTGCATTCGAGTCTGCAAAATACTGGTTGGTGTTTTTCCACTGAAATTCTAGTCAACTTAAAAGTGTCAAATCAAACATGATTTCGTTTGTTCTCATGAAGGGTGCTGGAATTCAAAAGTCGGAGGTCATTCAGGGATTGGTTTTCGCTCGGCATGTCGAGGGAGACGTTTCAAAGAAGACCAACGCAAAGGTGGCCGTTTATTCGTGTCCGTTCGACACTATGCAAACTGAAACAAAGGGGACTGTCTTGATCCACAGTGCTGATGAACTGATGAAATTCAGCAAAGGCGAGGAGGGTCTTTTGGAGAAGGTACTTTCATATGCGTTCGCAAAAATCAATTAAGCCTACTAACGGGAAGTTTGTCACTTTTCTAACTATAAGACCCTTCGTATGATTTCCTTTTCAGCAAGTGAAGTCGATTGCGGACGCCGGCGTCAACGTGGTCGTGTCCGGCGGAAAAATCGGCGAGTTGGCGCTTCATTTCTTGAACAAGTACGACATAATGGCGGTCAGAGTGAACTCCAAGTTCGACCTTCGCCGACTGTGCAAAGTGGTCGGCGCCACGATCCTTCCCAAAATGGTAAGATCCCTTAAATTTCCTAAGGCTCATTACCTGTGTACGCAAAACGTTTAAAACGCGAATTGCTCTCTTTGATCATATAGATTGCACCGACGCCGCTGGAACTTGGTCAATGCGACAGTGTGCTTGTGGGCGAGGTCGGCGATACTGCTGTGGTCATTTTCAAGCAAGGTTTGATTTAAAAAAATACAAAAAAATCAACAGCGATCTAGAATAAAAATAGGATAAAAATAATGCTTTTAACACAAAACAATATCTTGTCTAGAGAGCAATGAATCAAGAATTTCAACGATTGTCGTTCGTGGAGCCACCGACAATTACATGGAAGACATTGAACGGGCCATCAACAACGGAGTCAACACCTTCAAAGGTCTCACAAGGGTATGTGATGTGAAATTAGTTGCTAAATTAAAAAAAAATGCAAATAATGCATGCCGATTTCTTGCGAAAGCGGTTTATTTGTTCTTTAAAGCATGTATTTATCAGTTTTCTTTGGAAAGTAGCCAAAAAGTGCAGTTGTATTTCTATGCTAAACATATGTTCGCCCCGTTGTAGGATGGGCGTTGTTTACCCGGTGCTGGAGCTGTGGAAACTGAATTGGCTAAACGTGTCACATCGTTTGGAGAGGTGCAGTTTAAAAATAACAAAATAAATAAATAAATGACTGGGGATGTCAAATAAATAATTTTGGAGTATTTTTTGCAGACTATTCCTGGCCTGGAGCAGTATGCCATAAAGAAATTCGCTGAATCACTGGAGGCGATTCCAAAAACGATTGCTGAAAATGCAGGAATGAAGGTAAGCTGTTTCAAGCATATTTCGAGACTTTCGATCCTTACACATCTATCGTTCTGTACATTATACAACTGTATTTGTATCATTAGTCCCCAGAAGTCTTTACGAAACTGTACGCAGCTCACCAAGAAGGCCTCGCCAATGTCGGTGTCAACATCGAGGTGACGCTAATTCGACCATTTGTTTAACGAAAAAAAATAAAAATGAATATTCGACTAGCGGTCAAATCGGTTAATTGTCCATGAATTCTGCATTAATTTTATTTGTTCAGGATGAAGGTGATGTTGTGATAGACGCGGTCAAAGCCGAGCTCTTTGACTTATTTGTAACGAAATTCTGGGGCCTCAAATATGCTGTCGACGCAGTCTGCACCATTTTAAGAGTGGATCAGGTAAAAGCGCCTATCGTGCCTCACCTCCAATACTTCACTTAGTTGCTAACATTTGTTTTTATCTCCAGGTGTTCATGTCGAAGCCTGCCGGAGGTCCAAAACCGAGGGCCAACGAACAATATGACGAAGATTAATAAACTAGCGATTTATAATGTCAAGTGTTAAAGACATACACCTTCTTTAGCAATGGTTTTCTTTTTTGTGGCATCAGTTATTGCTTTCTTCGCTTGCTTAGTTAAATTTGTAAGAGAATTCTTTCAGTCTGTGGGAATCGATTCATTAAATTGTTTGCTACTTAAATGCCGGTTTATTTTGATCTTAATCCATTACTAAATTCCATTGCAAAATTTATAACTTTAAATTACTATATAATTAAATTACAACATTTGTAACTTCAAATTACTATATATCTTTAAATTACTATATTTACAACTTTAAATTACTACATGTATATTTATAACTTTTTAAATTACTATATTTATAATTACTACATAACTGTTCAAATTACTATATACAGTGTAACTGTTTAAATTACTATATAACGAAATTACTACATTTATAACTTTAAATTACTATATTTATACCTGTTTAAATTACAATGTCACGTTGAGAGTTATATCGAGTCAAGGATCATGACGTCATCTTCTGCGGTGGAAAACATTGTGTGTAATTGAGCCTTCAAATCTTTCGTTGGCTGAGGCAACACGGACCGCTGTTTGCTCTATTTGCTCGAGCTCAAGCACGTACTTCGCGGTCACCTTCAAAAGAAAAGAGAGCAATTAATCCGGCTTTATCATCTCAAGATAGTATCAAGATTACGTCCGAGAATTTCCTCTGGAAAAAGGTAAGGTGTATATAATTTATAATTGAGCGATACCGGCAACAAAATTGGGCGAGGATCTTCATTTTTAAAGATCTTTTAATCGGTGTTCAGAACATATTTGATATTGCAGCAATAGGCCTAATAGCTGGAGATCACGTTCCAAAACAAACAAATGAAATATTACAAGTCTTACACGATAAGGAACATATGAGATTTGAATTTGAAATCTAACATATAGGTTATGACAGATCACATGATATTCCATTTGTTAAATGATCATTACGCCGCTATAATTACGTGACCAATCGACCATTAAGCCATCATTATAATTAGGGTATAATCACTGGACATTTTATACCGGGTACCAGTGTAATCGTTTTTTATCCAAAAGGGTAAAATCCAGTACCAGATAAAACCATTATTCTATTTTCAACAGCTGTTAGCTCCTTACCAAAGCGCTTTTGGCAACCTGGATAGGTATATGGCATAGAGCCTAAACAACGATCTTTAGATGTGTAAACAGCTTACGGTTCCGGTATTCTCGTTCATAGGCAGCTATAAGCCTATACATCGATAGTTCTATATATAGCTTCGTCTTATAGCCCCCGTACGTGTACATTTAAAATAAAATAATTGCATGGTTACCGGTAGGCTATATATATGTTTTAATTGCACAAGTAATTTTGATTTCAGGAAGAGTTTCGCAGAAGATAAAAGGCGCCATGGCAACAGTCAAAGAGCAGATTGTCTTTGAGGTCGAACCCTCTGCACCATCACCAAGCTCCAAAATTTCCGTCGTCGGTATAGGGCAGGTCGGCATGGCCTGCGCGTTTTCGGTCCTTACCCAGGTAACGTATATTTTGATTAATTAATTAATCGTTGATGCGAGGTCGATAATCATGCGATATGTTGATCCACAGCGATACCATACAAATGCATTTGATTCTTGTACGCAATTTTATACGTGAAAATGCATGTTCTTTAATTTTTCCTCACAAATATATTCACACAATATTCATGTAATGAATATATACCGTAATGGGGTTATTTTCTCCAGGGCATCGGTAATGAGATTGCTCTGGTCGACGTGGTTGAGGACAAGCTTAAGGGCGAAATGATGGACTTGCAACACGGACTGCCGTTTTTGCGCAACGTCGTCATCCACGCCGCATCTGGTGAGTGCATGACTGCTCAAATTAGTTGCTACCGTGTATATACTGTAATTAAGTAGGGTATATTCTAATATATCCATTCAAAATGACCACCCAAAATTTATTTAAAAGAGCTTAATTATTCCTACATGTACGGTATTTCGCGACAGATTACTCGATCACGGCCGGATCTAAGATATGCATCATTACGGCTGGCGTTCGCCAACGTGAGGGAGAAAGCAGACTCAATTTGGTCCAAAGAAACGTCGACATTTTCAAATGTATTGAATTTTAATTGATTATGGTAGCTTTGATTGGTAGCTATAGTGATTATATGTAATGATCTTAAACTGAATGCGCGCATTTTTTCTGACGTTAAATTTTAGCCATCATCCCCAAGTTAGTGCAATACAGTCCGGACACGATTCTGCTCGTCGTTTCCAACCCAGGTAATGTACGTAGGCCTACTATAGGCTTTAAGAAATAAGCATACATCTGTGCTAATGATTTTTTTAAAACTATTGTTCAATATATTGATTATTAAAGTGGACATTATGACGTACGTGACATGGAAGTTGAGCGGCCTGCCGAAGAACCGCGTTTTCGGCAGTGGCACCAATCTGGACTCGGCTCGTTTTCGCTTTCTGATGAGCGAACGTCTCAACATCAGTCCGAATAGCTGTCACGGCTGGATCATCGGTGAACATGGCGACTCCAGTGGTACGTACGTTGTTATACATGTAACAAGAATAAAATTAAATAAATGAGGGGTTAACGAAGAAAAATAAACATTTCTCATCTCGAATCAGTACCTGTGTGGAGTGGAGTGAACGTTGCCGGAGTGAGACTGAACGACGTCAACCCGGATTTAGGTACCAGTGCCGATCCAGAAGACTGGGCCAGCTTACACACCCAAGTCGTGGAGAGGTACGCTCGTTACAAATAAATTCTGAAGATGAATTTTGATAAATTCACGTGTCGGCTCATTTTGGTCGCACATTTGCGCGAATACGCTACGTATGCAGTAAGCCTGATGATTAATGGTGCATTAAATCCTATTTTGTGCAGTGCTTATCAGATCATCAAATTGAAGGGCTACACTTCGTGGGCCATCGGGTTGAGTTGCGCTAGCTTGTGCCGTTGTATTATGGGCAATCAGAGAAGCGTGTTCCCTCTGTCCACTTTAGTGCAAGTCAGTCAATTAATTTAACAAATAAAAATATATAATCACCCTACGATCTTCGGTATAAGCACATCAGATAACCAACCGCGATATTGATTTTTCTGAATATTAAACAGGGAGTTCATGGAATCGATCAAGAGGTGTTTCTAAGCATTCCTTGCGTCCTGGGCGTCAACGGGATAACGGATCTTATCCGTCAGACTCTGAGCGACGCGGAAAAACAAAAGCTTCAGAAGAGCGCCCAAACAATGAACGAAGTGCAAGCTGGCATCGTCATGTAAGTCAATGAAAAAGCATAAGCTTACATGTATTTGCCTTGTTGTGTTTGTATTTCGTCATTTTTGCTTCATTTTCGCGTTCCGTCGTTCGATCCCGCATAATACCTGCAATTAGTTTTATAGCAAGTGTTTTATTTTGCATTGCATAATAGCATTGCAACATACATGTATGATGCCAGTTTTATTTATTGTTCGCATTCTGTTCGCACAGGCATTTTAATTAGTTTATTGAATTAGGTTATTCATTACTTCATTGATGTATGCGTTTATTTTTTCTTAGTTAAGGCCAGTTTTATTTTGCCTTTTCAGTCTGTAATCTCTGCATGCATGAACAAATTCTCAACGTCATCAGTGGCCAAATAAAACGTTGCTTCGTGCAATTTACAATCTGTACGGACTGTACCTAGTTACTTATATGTACAATGTTTGCGCAGGAATATTAACACCAAATCATCAACATGTATCCGAGTTTATGATATAGGCCTACAGTAGCCCTAGATATTTAATTTTCGGCATTGTGTCATGTCTGTGATACATATGTGAGTCGCATACATTACATTTGCAGTATCGTGACTAATTAATTATTTACAGTAACAGCGTTCGTGCACATTTAGTAGCAATACAAGTAAGAAAATGTTATATTTTGTTCCGATTGTCGCTACATGTACGTTCTCTATGCTCCGTAAACAGCTCCATGTTATTGTTCACTGATAAAAAAATATGAAATTGTTCGAATAAAAAGAGCGTCAAAAATAGTCCAGTGGCTTAGCAACGTTTTGTTTGGGGGGGGGCACACAGATCTACAACCTTATATGTACTGAGTATATACTGTATGTCGCTATTGTATTCCTTACTTTACAAAAGCGACAGGTCGCTATTGTAAACCCCCAGTACAAAAGCGACATGTCGCTATTTATGCATTTAGCTTATCCTGGTGATAATTATCAACACTGGTTACCATGTCAAAATATCTCTAAAAGTGTTCAAAATTTGTTTGAAAAGTATTGCAAGTAGAATATGCATAACCTATTGTAAGTTATAACATAAGAGCAAAATAAAAAAAAGAAACATTAACTGAGTCAGCTAACTTTTAATTCAATGGACGGCAGCTGTGTGCTGTGTCTCTTTACTGTGTTGGCTGTGTCCGGACATGTGTGCGGCCAAGCGGTCCGCCTCCATGTAAATTAGCATGAGGACGGCTAAATGTGTAGTAGGCCTACTAAAACAAAAACCAATAAATTGAATTCGACAATAAAAGGACGGCTGTGGAATTTAAATCTACATTGTATATAGAGTAGTGCAATATTGCAAGGAACATGCAGGTGTTTCGAAGCCTAGGCTATACCATTCATGGCTCATTGCTTGATTGTGATGCTTTCAAGTTTAAATGTTTCGTTTATAGTCTCATAGATCAAGGTAGAGGGTGAAATTAACAATTCGCTCGCATGTAGTTCAGTTTAGTTCAAATCTGCATATACGATCGAAGCGCAAAAAAAAAATGATGGCAAGACCAAGCACACTGCTGATGGCGACCAAAAGCGCGGACTCGCAGAAGAGTCGTATCTGGAGAAACGTCATCGGTCTGGTGGGTGGCGTGGGCATCTTCACGATGGGTCTGAATCCGATGGACGACCTGCAGAGTTCGCTGAACGATCGCGACGGATTGGGCATCGGCTCGCTGAGCATCAAATACGCGTTCATGATCCTGGGCAACCTGTTCACGAACACTTTGATCATCCGCAAACTGGGCTCGAAACGAGCTCTGGTCTGGGGCACTCTGCTGTACTGCCTGTACATCGTGGCCAATTTCTATCCTTCTTGGAGCACGATGGTTCCGCTCACCGTGCTCTCCGGCCTGGGCGGAGCGCTCATGTGGACCACGCAGAGCCACTATTTGGCCACTCTGGCAGAAAACCTTGCTCGACTAAGACTAGAAGGAGTAGCAGCAGCAGAAGCAACAGCCTCGGGTCAAGTTCAAGCTCCAGCTTCGACTGCATCCGCCATCAGCGATAACGTGAAGACGATGATTTTCGGTTTCAGAGGAGTGGCGATACGATTGTTTGCCATTGTCGGAGGAATCGCTTCGTCGCTTATTCTGAGCACCGGATGGCGTGCTAAAGATGGCGACGTGCAGGAAATAGTCGTCACAATGGGAGTTTGCAAAGCGGAATTCTGTACCACTTGCGAGGATGTAATTGGACTAGGATGTTTGGACGCGCTCGGAGCGGACGTGAGCAGATTCGGTCCGAACAGAACGCACCAGCAACACTTGCAATCAGCTTCGTCGGCGCGGACCGACAATGTGTCCAGTGACAATGCGCAGCAAACATCATCCAAGTTGGTGCTGTGCGCCACCAGAAGTCCAGTTTCGATGACCGCCGTCTACGTGCTTTGCGCTTTCTGCACCGCGTCGGCCATACTCGGTGTTCTGCTCTTGATGCTCTGCGTCGATCAGCTGCCCAAGAAAGCCAAGACGAATGAAGCTGAGGAAGAGGAGCAGGACCAATTGGACAGTCCTTGCACTCTGGTGTTGGCCACCGTGCGCCTGTGGAAGAGAAAAGAGCAATTGTTCATGATTCCGATCACGATTGCTTGCGGATTTCAGGAGGCTTTCTGGAGAGCCGACTTCAACAAGGTAATTATGGGGAATCAATTTAGGAGCCGGATTGATTTTTGAAACAAATTTAGTTGTCGTATCATACCTAGCTGTATGCGCGAGTGCTTGACGACTAATTTCTAGTTAATTAACGTTGATCCTAGCGCAGACGCCCATCATGTGCGCTCTTGAAATCGAGCAGATCCCATTCATATTGGTGTGCTACTACACTGCGATGCTCATTGGCTCGTCCATCTGCGGCAGTTGGCTGGGAAACCGTCGAGCACGAACGATTGCACTTCCGGTGATGGCCATCGTGGACATGGTTTCGCTCTCGGCCATGTTCCTTTGGAAGTTCGAGCTGGTCGCGGGCATCAGATCGACCACGATCGCCTATGTCGCCACTGCGATCACCGGAACCATGTACGGCGCAATCACCAGCCTGCTGCCTGGCAAGTGTGACAAACATGTTTCATATACAATATTAAAAGCCACTTCCTTTTATGCAGCAGTAATCTAATTTTATATCGACAAGAACCACAGTAATCAATCTAATCATATTTGGAAAATTGTAACTTTTGTACATTTTGGCATTTTAATAAAAAAAAAACATAGGAAAACCATCGCTCAGTTTTATGGGTGGACAAAAGAGTGAGTGCTAAAGGGCAATAGTTGGCACAAGCAATTAAGGACAAAACATCAACTTAAAGTTAAAACATACGTTTCATTTGTGTGTACATTTTCTAATTGGCAGCGTTTTATGGGATCCTGTTTCCGAACGACTCGGAGGCGGCCTACTCGAACCTGTTCTTCTGGTGCTTCCTGGGCTCGACGCTGATGTACGCGCTCAGCCGGTCGCTGTGCCTCGTCATCAAGCTGGCGGTCGTGCTCGTCACGATCACGATCGGTCTGGTCGGCTACTTGGCCACCGAGTTCACGAGTCGATCGTGCAATCGGAATTAGCCACAACATGTGTGATCGATCAGTCGAATATCGGCGAATATCGACACTCGACGTCATCAGATACATCACCAACAATTTCTGACTTTAGACAAGTCTCACAGTCTCACGTCAGTATAACGGTGCCCATTGAAAGTGCGCAAAACCCCTAGCTCTATAGTCTATAATTGGAATAATTTGTAGGCATTATACTGCATAAATTCACATATGCCGATTAGGTAAGATGCACGGAGCTCCGTATGCCCTCAATAGCGTAGGCAGGATTTTTGGGGGTCCTTGAGCACCGTGCACTGCCGCCTTATCAAACGCAAATGCATCCGGGTTGTCAAGTTGTAGAAATGAAATGATATGTCGACTTTGCATAACGATTAGGACTAAAAAAGGCGTCACCGCGGTCGAATCAAACTAGGTTAATTTCATTCTCGATCTCCTGACAACTAGTTAAATTGATGGCTACCGTAGGCCCAGAGTTAAAATAAAATAATAAAAAAAATCTCAGGCCTACAATGTATTTCAGAAAGTGGTTGAGAAAATCAAACCACGTAATTCCCGTTATGGTGTTTGATCCAATTATTTTGCATTTGAGAACTTGATTGTCGAAGGACGAGGCTGGGGGGAGGCCATGCACGAATATACGAATTTTGAGACATTTCACCAATCAAACTTGTCGCGCATATAAGGAATACAAATAGGTTGTAAAGTAAACAGGACAACTCTTGAAGACATTCATTAAAAGAGATCAACAAAAATGTAGTTCAATTAAAATCAAAATCGACATCTAAAATAGAATTCGACGTTTCCTTGACCAAGTTTGGCCAAGCAATCCAATGTCAGACCAATAAAAAATGGCTCATTTACGTCACACCGGGTGATGTGCCATTGTTACAATTTATTAGCCTGGATGTCCATAAAGCCTAGATTTTTAATAAAATGTTGCTTATCACAATTCAAAAAGCATTCCTGGGGAATAATTCCTTCAGACTTTTCGAGGAATTTGGCGAGAGAAAATTCCTTGATCGTCATTTACGAGGTTGCACGTTAGCAATGCGGTGTTACATGGAATCGCGGAATACATTTGAAAAATAGTAACAAAAAAATACTCAGATGATTAAAGCCGATGATAGCATAAGCTAGACAATGATTAATTACTAATTGTCGAATTAAAAGAATATGATTTGGACGAATAACCTTGTTGCAATAATAAAAATGCATGCTTTTATCAGCGGTAAGCATATGAGAAATTATTTACAATCCCGAACCTTTAAGATATTAATGGGGGTTCAGCTATGCTGACATAATCGTGTTGCCACCCATAGTCTTTGAGTCGGACATCTTTCTTTTCGGTCGCGAAGCGGCCGAGCGCCTTGTAGGCCTACATAGTAGGCCTAGTGCTATGACTTTGAGTAATAATCATCACAGGTCAAAATCATTTATAAAAGGTTGAACCATAATGCATAGCCTACTAATAAAAACTGATGTGTTAATTTTATTTGCATTCCTATGCGAGTACAAGAGATCAATCAAAATTGTGAATCAAGAGGCAAATTAACAAACGATGGTAATCCCCCAATCCTCCCCACCCCTTAAACCATTTATCTTTCCCCTGTAGCTTGAAATTAAAGTAAAAAAGGTATGAAAAGAAAATCTTTCAACTTTAAAAACTTGGAAAACCCAACCATGTATTCTGAAATTTTTTTTTTAAAAAAAAAATAGAGAAAGAAGTTGGTTTAATTCTGGTTGGTTGTTTTTGGGTTTTTTTTTTTGGAATTTTTACACTCGTAAACATGTTGGGAATTTTTTTTCACAAAATAGCCTTAGTTTGAATGTTTAATATTTTGAACAATTGAAATTTTGAACTTCTTTTATTTGTACTTTGGCGTTGACCAAAAACCTCAAAACCCAAAATCAAACGGATTTAGTTTATTTTTTTTTTACCAAAAAAAAAAACTAAAACGGCCGCCAGTTATAAAACGTTCCGACTATAAAGGTTAATTTTTGTAAGGTGGCTCAACTGGATAATTCGCACATTTCGAGCATAATTCGTACTGCATTTAGTTACCGTATTTCTAAGATAAAGAGCATAACAATTAGTAGCATGTGATGTAACGTGCTAACCGAGCTACTCTCGCTCAGGCATTATTAATACCGGTATTTTAAATATACTAATAGGCTAGTTAAAACGGAATTAACTTTTCTAGTCGGAACATTAGCGTTGAAATTGATGTGCCTTTGTAATGTACACTGAAAAAAAGAGCTCATAATTGTGCTCCGCGTTAGGAATTTTCCTTCTTGGCCTAGTGGATGCTCTTCTTGCCGGTGCCGCTGTAAAGACCGGTAACTGGTCTTCCGACAACTGCCGAATGGACGACAGTGCGGGTCAAGGCAGCAGCGTCAGCCAACACGTGATCCGACGAGTGGACCGTGTCGTGGTAGACAACGTCTGGAGCATGCTGGACATGGCTCTCGCTTCTTCTGACTTCTACTTCCTGTTCCTCTCCGCTGGGACGAACCACTGGAGCCTCGTGAACCGTATGCGTAAGATCGGTGTCATGAAGTTTCACTTCAGTTTCCTCGAGTACGTGGTATTCCTGTCGCTGGACATGAACCTCGGGCTTCGTGATGTGAACTGTAGGCTTGTGAACTCGCAGCGTGCCAGGTTCGACTCGAATCTGACAAAAAATGACGAAAAACGACAAAAATTTAAGAACAAATCTCACTTAGTTCCCAAAAAAAAACTCCCACAAACCTGAGGCTTGACGACGTTAACTGTGGGCTGGCTGATGTGCAACTCGGGTTTCGTGACCTTGATCACCGGCTGCGTCACATGATACTTGGGACGAGCGACTCGAACCTCTGCCGGCTCCTCCACGTGGACATCCGGCTGCTGGACGGTATATTCTGGCTCGGAAACTTTGACGATCGGACGACTGACGCGCGTGATTGGTCGATGTACGTGCACCTCGGCCGGGGCGGTATAACGTTGCACATCGTCGTCGTCCACTTTGGTTTCGACGACCGCCGTGTGCGTCTGCTGATGTTGCTTGACGCCGCCGGCGTCATTTGGCACCACGAGCAGATGGGTGGTTTGAACAGTGCCAGCCGGCACGTTCTGCACCGTGCCGGAATAGCCAGATACGCCTACGGTGTTAACCGTGCCGGTGCTATGGACGGTGCTGGCAGGCCCGCTTTGAAGGACGACTCCATGCGGTGCCGCCAACGCACAAGCTGCAACCGATGCCAGTAAAATCCAACAAAGTGCCTAAAAAGTGTCATTTTTCAATTAAAATTGTCATGAGCATTTTTGCCATGCATGCATGGTTGCAACAAAAGCTCTGGGCATAAAAACATGGAAAATTTATTTATTTTATTTATACATACATCCACATGTACAATTGTACATGTGTGTGTGTGTTTCAGATGGAATTCGCATAATTATAAAGAAAATTTGTAATTTTCTGAAACTTGTTTTTATGCTTAATCGCGGACAAATCTTTGAACATTTTTTTTACTTCTATTGGAATTAATGAAGTTGGTCTAGACACTGCCACCTGGATTGGAGCAGGTTTTTATCCAGTCGCATTTCATATGTGACACTTGATGATACAAAATTACAAAGAGGATCTCGTCTGCTTAGACCAGTTCTCGATGTCGAGGTTTCATTGTGAAAGTCGGAGGTTTTGCGTCTTACGTGACGCTATAAAGCATTAATAATTACAAGTTTACAAATAACGTGATGTACCAAGAAAAAGACTGTTAGATGTGCAATTGTAAATGTATGTTCATAAGAATACAATTATATGCAAAGTTGAAAGGAACGTTGTCCAGAGATAGATTAGCTACTGTCACTGGCTTTTAGAATAAAGATAAGCAGAACCTTTTTTTTTGGAAACACTCTCTATATATGAAATAATTCCATTTGGAACCTGGCACTCACCGTTTTCATGATGATATTATGGTTAAAAGAAAACAAGACAAAAATGAAGGACGAAGAACGATCGGTTCCCGTTTAAATTTGATCGCCTTCGATGTCCTGCTAGTCGTATTTATACGATGACTTTCCATTTGCGGTTTTGGGACTTCCCGCGTGTCGCGTCGTCCTTCACTTCTCGCGCTGATCTCCTATAGCTAGCTCCCACGTTCAATTAAAGAAACACGGGCAGGTTTTCATTTTGGTCACCTTGAAAAGTTCTAGATATCGTTAGGCTACCCCTCTGTTGAATTGGGTCAAGAACGACTTACAAGTTATAAAAACTAAACTCTTGACAACACCTCTCAGGTAGTTTTTATTTCTTGAAGAAAAAAATAAAAAATAAAAAATAAGACTAAAATTAAAATGGAGTCTAATTTTGATAGGCCTTTCAAGCGAAAGTAGACAAAGCAATTAAACTAGATTCAAACTGTCACTATTACTGCATACTTTCACGCATCTTTTGACTCTCTTAATGCGCCTTCACAGCAGTCTACACGTGTACGAGCCCGTAAAAGCTAAAACGTGAATTTGTCGAGCCAAGATGGCCAAACGTATCTTTTCTTGGTTGGTTTTACTTTGCGTGGTCACAGTGAAGCTTGAATGCAATTTGAGATTTATGATCAAGAAAAGACAAAAGGTTGGTTGAGTGACGCCACATAACTAACTGAATTAGAGTGGTCCAGGTGAAAGATTGAAAAATCAGAACAAGTCCTGCCAGAAGCTATCAGAAACTAGTTCCAAAAATGTCGCTTTACGGAAAATAGTTTTGTCAAATATCCATCTGAGCCACCTTACAGAAGTAACGCAGGATGCCCGAGGTAGTATTTTATTTTGGGATGGGGATATTCCGATCATTTCCATATTTTTATAGTTTTGTTTTGGGAATTTCTTGGTTCATTTTGGATTTTCAAGGGGTCGAAACTCGTTTTATTCTCCTTCCCCCTAGCTTGTCTACGGCCCTGACAGTCCATTTGAGTTTGGTCCATGTATCTGCGGTACTATCTGACCGAAAGTGGCAGCCATTGGCACACCCACATCCTGAAACTGTCCCATAATAACTGACGTGCGTCATGGCAAGACTTTCTAGAAGATCGAATCAGTTGCTTTAATGAAGTTGTTGTTTATTAATAGGCATGTACATTGTACAAGTTGGTTTAAATCATGATTAAATGCTCGTATATTACACAGACCTACCACAATCCTAGGCTTAGATTAAACTCGCCATGATTTAATGACGTGATGTGCAATAAATTTGTATTTTTATATGGGTACAGTTAATTCATTTTATGCACTAAAACAATGACAAATAGGCTTAACTGCATTTTTGTCAAAAAAATAATAACTGAGTAGTATACTCAGTCCCTCACAGTCCAAAAAAGCATTTGAATGAGATTGCCACTTGATTCAAGACGTGAAGGACAAACAAACAAAGATTTTTTTTTCTCTTTCGGTAAATCTTGATTTTTAAAAATAAATTGAGAATTTATTGTTCGAACATGTGGAATAAAAAAATAAGCATTGGTTTTCAGATCACCCTGTAATTTTCGATAATATACGTTGTTCTCGCATGCTATTCACACATCTGCTGAAACGTTCCCATAACAATGTTTACCGGTATATACCGTATATGTAGTTTATCGATCCAAGTGTGTGCGTCGTTTTGTTCGTGTGCTCTATGCGACAAAATAGAGGTTTTGCGACGACGAGAACCATCCTCGCCGTAAAGTGATCCGGCAAATTGCGTTATCGATATTTCGCCTGTTTTAACCACCATTTTAAAACGGCACACAAATTCAATTAGGCGTCTAATATAGTATTCATAGTTAATCAGGAAGTCGAGATTTTCGTGACATAATGAAGCCAAAAATTCTCTATTTCTCGCCCGTTGTTCTCCTATATTTGGCCGCCGCAACAACGCAATTGGTAGCAGGTAAAATGCATAGCGTTGGCGCTATTTTCACGCGTCCTACTCATAATATAATCTTCGTTATCGATCGGTGCATGGTAGTCTTAATTAGGCCAATTCGACCGCCTGGTATTAAGCCTGGACTCATTGATTACCGTCGATTTGAGCATGAAACCTTAAGTTTAAATTGGAAAAAAAACAATATTATAGAAATCCATAAATTCAATGGGCTTACAATTAATTGGAAAAATAAATCAATTTAGCATTGGGAATTAGTAATGAAGAGAAGAAATTAATTTTGTATGGATGTGAAAGAGCACGAGAACGGCGCAAAACCGTTTTCGCATGGAAATTCGCGCAATCTGCATGCAGGACCTACAGTGTATCGATTAGTCAAATTCGATTTCCATTTTAATAAAAAAAACCGATTGTCTGCTAATACTATATGTTCCCAATAGAAAGGTTTACTGCATTTAAATATTTTATTAGGGTTGCTCACTGCTCAGCTAGATATTTTAAAATCAAGTCACTGTAAAGTAACCTTGATGAATACATTGTGCATGAAATCGTTTTTGAAATAATACAGTTACATATTTAATTACGTACCGGGTACGGTAAGAATATTATTACGTATAATACGTTTGCATAACTGTGCTTGTATCACTAAAAACTATAAAACTAATATTGTTGTTAGTATTATTATTATTATTATTAAATATTAATA
>JAQIYI010000583.1:0-17410 GCA_034700265.1 Polyzonium germanicum | reverse complement strand
CACCAGCTTGAAGACGGAGTCGCTGTTGGTCACCTTCTCGGACACGCCCAGACTGGGCAGACGGTCCAGGAAGAAAATGAGCAACGCGACGCCGATCAGCGCTGACGTGACGCAGAACGCGCACAACAAGTGGACGTGCGCCTTGTCCGGCTTTGTCGACGTCGAGTCCAGCAGCAGCTGATGCGGGTTCAGGAGGAATGACGTCACGTTCTGTCAGAAGGGATTTAACGTGAGGAAGGATATCTGCATATGGTACGTGATGAATGACGTCAAAAGTAATTGTATTTGGAGATGTGGCTCACCGTGGTGCTGAACGTGTCGAGGTTCTCGTTGCAGTAAGCGGCGCCGCAGTGCTTGAGTCTGGCGGCCGTCATGTTGCTGTTACCGCTGAGCGGCAGAATGAGCGACGACGCGATGTTGCCGAAGCCGTTGCTTGCGAAGTACAGGAAGTTCAAGATGCCGAACGCTCGCGACTTGACGCGCGACAATTCGGCCGACTGTCCTTCGGCCGTCAGGTGGCCGTGAGTCAGAGCCACGTAGTCGTTGGACAGTCTCGTTATGTACGTTGCTTGCGCCATCCACCTGCGCGAATCAATTGCGAAGGCATTAATCTCACTATAATCATATCCAGGGTTCCACAATTTTCCTGATTCTATAAATGTTACACAAAATATTTTTTGTTTATTTTTTGTCAAGCACCCTGTATCACTGCTTTATATTAAACTACATTAAAAATTGAAGCGCTACAAGGTGCTCCAGAATAGTCTTTTCAGATTCGAAATAAAGAAAAACTGAATTTTTTATAGCTGGGCCTATATATATATATTTATTTACATGGTACAGAGTGCTCCAGAATAGGCTTTTCAGATTCGAAACAAAATCGAAAGTTCATTTTTTTGATATGGGTATATATTTACATGGCCGCCGCCCCGATGCCGCTCAGAATGCCCAACGGCACGAGCGTGAAGAAAACCGGCCAGAAGTTGGCCGCAAGGTACGAGGTGTACATGCTCATGCCGATAACCATGGCCCACTTGCAGCCGAGACGATCGACCACGTAGTTGTTGGTGAACAGGTTGCCGACGGCCATGGCGCCGTACTTGGCGCTCAGCGCCGTCATGCCCAGCCCCTTCACGTCGTTCAGCGAACTCTGGACGGCGCTCACCGGGTAGTAGCCGATGAAGAAGAACATCAAGCTTACGCTCACCACCATGATGTTTTTCCAGAAGGAGCGCACGAGTCGGTCGCGTTTCTCGGACGCGTCCGCGGAATTACAGGGTGTGGACGTCGATGTAGCAGGGTTCAAGTCGCCAGTCAGCACCCAACGGTTCTTCGTGTTGACGTCGCCGTCGTCGGCCAGCGCGAACGTTACGCTATTTCTTTTGATGGAAGTCATATCTAATGTCGATTTCGAATTAAAACTGGGATTGAAAAAACCCTTAAAACAAAAATAAATAACGGTTGGCAGAAAAATAAAAATTTAAAAATAGACAAAAAATCAAATTTAATAAAAAATGCAAAATAATAAATCATAACAATATAAAATAATAATAATAACATAATAATAAAGAATGATAAAATAAAACGAAAGACAAAAAAATCATCCCAAAAATAAATTTAAATAGAGCAAAGAAAAACGCAAAAAACCTAAAATCTGCTTAAATTAAACCAATTTCGGAAAACCAATGCAGGTTTGAACCGTTTGATGTTATTCCAACGCATTACGTTGGAATAATGGGTCATCAATAGTAATTATAATCAGTAGAAACCTGTTCGTACGTCACGCAATCAACCAATCTTGATTTGAGTTTACGTAAAGACTGCTTGACTCGTGCTTATCGTACGTAACGCACAATGATGTGCGATGACTTGCGTTGGACGATTACTTTGTGACTTGCGTTATTTGGATCGGTTTTATCGGTCGTAATTATCAGTCGCATTTATCAATGTATCAGTCACGCAGGGCGGCATGTTCAGAATGCATCAAGTGCAACACTGAAATTGCCCGAGCGAAAAAGCGCCAGAATTGAAATATGTTGCATTTAATTAGGCCTATACATGCGCACGTACATGATGACGTATTGCACGTACAGTATTTGCATCTCTCGCTCGAACAAGTTTATCCACATACTTGAGCCTTGAGAGGCGAAATTGTGCTGACTACGCACTTCAGAAGCTTATCAAATCTGTATCATATCTCTATCACAAATGGGCCTAATGAAGTCTTATATCATAAGGTCGTAGCGATCGCAACGATTACTTGTTTCCAAGCATTGTTTTATCTCTTGAGTTTCGACTTAATGCCACAAATGGACCCAGACAAAAGCAACGGAAGTGAATGCAAACAATCAGAAGAAGATTTTATTGGAGGCAGTTGCGCGCCCGCGAATAAATCTGTTGCAAAATACAGGGTGCGCGTTCTCTAGTGGGAGGGCACCCATGGAAATAATAAAATACATTATGAAAATTTCACATAATAAAATAAAAATAATGTCAATGATGGCAATGCTCTCTTAGGATTGTTGTACTTTAGCAGTGGAAATCATTGAGGATGCTTTTTTAAAAGTTGGATTCGCGTTGGGTGCGGAAAGCGTCGCGTAATACGTCAAGTTTTGTCAATTAGATCCGAAGAATTGTGGAGAAATGGAGAAAATTGCCAAAATAATTAAAGGCGTGATTTGGCCTTCTGACTGTAAAACGCGACGCGTTACGACGATGTCGGTGTCCAGTGTGAACCCAACTTTAGAAAGAAAAAAAAGCATAAAATTGATTTCTCTCAGAACATTCATTCTGCTTCCAAAGAACCAATTAAACGAAATGACTTGACGAGAACACACACATTTAAGCCTATGAATCACCTGAAGGAGAAAAACAAAATGGCTGTCCATTACAGTCCATTTAATTGATAAAATTCAAAGGTGGTTTCCCACATGGTTTACGATAAAAGCGTCTTACAACGCGGACAAAGAACGCACCAGATCGTCGGCCTGAAAGCGCATCGTTGGCCCTCAAGAGCTTGTTGTCCGCCAGAGAATATGTCACAAGTAGGGTTGTCTAATTTCCAGGAAAAGTCCGGAAATATGGAAAAATTGAACAAAAAAAACTGGTTAATCATTAAATATCATTTGTGACGTTCCCGCACAATAAAACCAACCTTATTTTGAGTATTCCCAAATTTGGTGTCCAATTTTGACGGAAATGCTTCCGAACTCAAGATCCTCACTGCATGGGCTGCATCCGCCTGCAGAAGATGTACTCGCTGAACTGCTGGCCCTCGACGCCGCCGCCAGAGGACGCGACCACCTTGAAGCCGTGGTTGAGCAGCCGCGTGATGGCCTGCAGCGAGTTGAGCTTGCAGTAGCCGTTGAGCGGAAAGCGAATGACGTGCCTCGCGTCCGACATGTTCCAGGCGACGCCGCTGCGCGAGTCCATCAGGGCCTGAGCGATTTCCGGAAAGATGTCCTCGACCACGGTCCGCTCGCCGCTCATCATGACGCGCTCGCCCAGGTCCGGGCTGATGTTGAGCGCCAGGCACTGGAAGCCGTGCTCGCCGCTCAGCGTCGACGCGGATGCAGACGACGACGACGACGAGTCGTTGTGCCCGTTGCGGTTGTTCGCGATCGCCGAGCCGCCGGTCGTACTGGTCGTCGTCGCCGCTTCCGAGCGACCGGACGGGCAGCACGTCGACGTGCTGCCGGGCGTCTGGCGCTTGTGGTGCTCGAGCGCCTTGACCATGGCGCCGATGTCGTAGCACCGAGCCTCTTCGAGCAGCAGGTCCACCTCGTCGAAGTTCTCCGGAATGCACAGCTGGTTGGTCCGTAGGAAGTTCAAAATGTGGCGGAAGTTCTTGCCGTCGCGGTCGATGAAGTAGTGCTGCTTCAGGCTGTCCAGCACGATCGGAATGCTGCCGTTGAACATCCGAGCGAGCTTCGACTCTGGATGTCTGCAATTTGGCAAGTCAATGCGCACAATAAGCCTATATTGAGGTCCATTGCTTAACAAAATGGTTTTAACTTAAATTTGTTTTATTATTTACTTATTTATTTTCTTATTTACATTTCTTATATTTTCTAAAGTTTTAATTATAACACCCGTGTAGACCGGAAGTTACTAACGCAGTCTTGACTCGAGACAGGTCTGAGATTTGCATTAGTGATTTCGGCCTTGATTTTCGAAATTTAGTGAGAGGAATTGACGTGTCATGTCTTAAGTGTCCAACTGTCCATCCCCCGCTCTCGAGGACCTTACTTGGTGAGGGTCTCCAGCGACGACGTGTAGATCGTGCCGCCGACGTCGATGTGCACGGGCGCCGTATAGCGCGACGCCGCTGCCACGCAAGGTATGCCGGAGATCTTGTGGTTGAACGTGTCGCCCGGAGAGCTGGCGCCGCCCAAGTAAGACAGTGGACTCCTGGAGTCGCCAACTGAACAAAACGCAAGACAAATGAATCCCGATGATGTCCCAGAGTTGCACATTCGACCTCTCTATCGGACAAATTCTAAAATGATGAGACGAGTTGTCGAGCCAGAGCTTACTTTCGACCAACCAACCTGGTGAAATCAGTCCGGTCATGATGACGCCTGGCGAGTTGTTGGACGTCAGGACGGATTTTCCGGCCGTCGTGCGACACTGCTGCAGTCCCGCCATGCACTCTAGCAACTGCGTCCACTTATGTCCTTGTCCGAATCGGGGTTAATTCGCACCAGCTTCCTTAGACAAGGCAACAAAAAACGTCCTATTTGTTATCCGGCACGTCCAACGTCATCAGCAATGTCCTAGAGTTTTGGTCAATGATGACGTCACGAATTAGAATTGGAATTGATTCTCTGCAAGCAGCCCTATGGCAGAGGGACGGACAAATGCCCCCCTGAAATTAAAATGCAAGACTCAGGGCTAAATTAGTTAAGTCCAGGCCGCATTGGACAAGTTAGATTGTCACAGCCGCGTGGTTAAATGTGAAATGCACGGCTAACTACCATTGACGTGGCCGCGCTTTATTAGATGCGTGCACTGTTGTTGCCCCAAAGGCCATCCATGCAGCAACGGTGGCTAACCGTCTGACGTCTCCGCGGTATTAATTTCATTCTATTTGAAGGAAAAAACAAACCGTTTTGGGCTATTTTGGAACATAGGACGAGACTATATGTATTAATACTGGCATATGGGCGCCTAGTTACCACGATCGAGTCGATGATTAACAATTAATCGATAAACGGCTAGCTGCTCGAATGTGTGCCAGACTTGCATGCATGCAGCCATATATAGCCGATGGACCAGTCTGGAGCCATGCAAAATCCACAGTCTGGCACTCTGATGGAGGGCTATATAGATAGGCCTATACAATGTATGTAAGTGGGTCTGTCTGGGCACTAATTATGTCCGAGCGGAACGGGCACGACGCGAGCGAGGACAGATTTCGATGAAATATCTGAAACCAGTATGTTACGATTTTTACCAGTTTTGGCCAATTTGTGACGAATTCTATTGTCATTTGACCAATTTGGCAATTTATGACCATTTCTATTACCTTGTGACCGATTTGTGACGATTTGTATTATTTTTTGACCAATTTCTAACCAATATTACGGAAAGGTAGTTTTGAATCCGATTGGTAACTATTTGTCCTTTTTTTGGCATCAATTTGACAGGATTTGTTAATTTTTTTAACATTTTGTAACGAATTTCACGAGAAGTAGCGAGTTTTGATATTTTCTGACCAATTTGTAACGATTTCTACTATTATTTGACCAATTTCTAACGATTTCCATACCATCCATGACGTGTTTTTTCTTAACGATTATTACCATTTTTTTATTCATGTTTTTTTAACGATTTTTACTATCTGACGTACTATTAACACTTTTTACTATATTTAACCTGCTCTTAACGATTTTTACTATCTGACGTGGTATTAACGCTTTTTACTATATTTAACCTGCTCTTAACGATTTTTACTATCTTTGACTAATTTGTAACAATTTTTTACTATCTGCAAACTATTGTGTTTACTAACTTCTGATCGCCTTTTTTTTGATCAATTTGTAAAGCGTTTTGACTATTTCGCCACCAACTTGGAACGATTTCTATTACATTTTGACACATTTGTCGCCATTTCTGGTATTTTTGACCAATTTATATCTATTTTTGTACTATTATTCGACCAAATTGTCACGATTTTCAGCTATTTTAAAGAAATTGTGATACATTTTTACGCTTTTTGAAGGGAAGACGGGAATAGCTGGAGATCTGCCACAAAGAGTGGGGGTCTCCATGACTGCCATCTTGTGCCTCAGGAATCCCTCCTGAGGCAAGGCGCACTGCACAAGATGGCCATATATTTGTAGCTGGAATTTTGTCCTAAAAGTTAAACCAGCTTCATGCGAGCTAGGTGTAGCTTGAGGCAAAGTGCCAATCGTGAAAGAAATGAAAGAAAATTACTGCAAAACGCCCAAAGACCTAAAAGGCTGGTGAATAATTTGTAGGAAAAAACAGAGAGTCCTGAGGCAGAATGGCACAAAGTCTGCGGTGAACCAACATGGCCAATCACTTTGTAGATTTGCAGCCCAGCCTCAATTGTATGCAAGTGTATGTAGGTGGTTGTTGTATGCGAGGAAGTTTGCTTCGGGCAGTGCTTTTGCTTTGCAGCTGCCAAGTGGGCGGAGGACGCGGCGGAGGACGTGGAGGACTGGAAGTGTATGGAGCGCCTCAGGGGCCTCTGTACAATTGTACCGACCTGCTTGCAGAAGGGAAAGAAAAATAGAAGAAAAAGTCTGAATTTCTTGATCTCTGCGCCACCAACTAAGCCGCGGGCGGAGCCTGTTCAGGCCTGAGCTTAACAAGCATGGTCGCCTAGCGACCAAAGTGGACCGGTAATAGACTAGGAAGTTTCTGGTTAAGAGCAGCACGCGTTGCAATGTTGTCCCGGCAACGGTCTGCCAGCCGTCCATGGCCGGCGGCGCCATTTTCCCTGCTAGCAGCCTTGCGAAAATCCTCATCGTCGTAGTTTCGCTAGCTCGGAGCCAAGTCGCTGCTTCTTCCACATAAACATCAATAATGGCGCAGGCCTACACCCATATATATCTGGGCCCGCGTACTGAACTCCCATAAAGCGCCCGCGGCACCGTCATCAACGAGTCTAGAGCTGATGTAGATTTCTAGATGAGTTCTCGACGTTCCCTGCGTTTGCTATTTTTTCTATTTCAATCCTGATCCCCATCCATGCCTCGGGCGACGCAATTCTACGGCAAAGTCTGCTCCACCCAGAAGGTCTTATCATTAATATAATTTTCCATCGCGCAGTCCTCGCAGCCGAGCGGCTTTTGTGCTCCTCCAACGGCAATCAAGCAAGCGCAAGAAAAACTAAAAATAAAAACTAAAAATCTTGAGAGAAATCTAAATATCGCAATAGTGCTCCGAGTCGCAGCTACGCTGCAGGACATTTTCATCTTTCTCGAGCGAGACTTCGACATTCACCATCGGTGGAGCTCTCTGAAGCTGAGCTGAAGCGAGCCAAGCCGGAAGTAATAATAATAATAGAAATGGAAAAAATAAAATCCGCGCCTTAATGAACGTTTGATCCGCCGAGCCGCGAGAAAAACAATGCGAAGAATAATAAGACGGAAATATAATTTCCCAAACAATGCCTACAATTGTAATATCTTGGAAGATTGTTGACAAAATGGCACCCAAAACCATATTTCACCACCAGATCTAAGCACCTTAGTGTCCAGCAAGCCCTTCTCGAATTATTTCCTCCCAACCTTTTGTCCAACTTTTTCTATCATGCTTTTCACGCAACTCGGCACCTTTTATTCCTACATTTTCATTTACTTTCTTGCAACTTCTTTCAACTTTTCAATCGGATGCTTCGAAATTTTCTTTTGAAGCTTCTTTATAGAAGTTGGATAAGGTTCCGACTTTTCTTTCACTTTCCTCCAGGAGGAAAGTTGGACCAACAAACTCCAACATATTTAACTCTTGTTTGTTAAATTTTGATTCAATTTTTCAATTATTATCAAGGTTTCCAAAACATTCTTTCAACATATCTTTCATTCAACATTTCTCTTATTCAACATTTCTCCCATTCAACATTTCTTTCATTCAACTGTTTTTTCATACAACTTTTTAAATTACTTTCTTAATCCATCTTTCAAATATTTTCCATTCTTGGCCATCTTTCTACCAACTTTCATCTTTTCCAAACTTTCCAATAGGTTTCATTCAACAGGCTCGCAACTTTCATTTCTTTTTAAAGTAATTCAACCTCTATTTTTATTTATTTTACGGAGCCCTAGTTTGTTCACCGCAACTTCCGTCATTTTCATCCACTTACGCATAGTTTTCAGCAACTTTTCCAACTAACTTGAACATGACAAACGTTTTATAACGTAAAGCTGGACTCTGTTGAGAAATCTCACCAAGTAAAAGCCAACATTACCCCATGCGAATTACGATATGGCCAACATGACCATAAGCCAATGATGATTGGTCGACTTGTTGGAAATGGTTGCCATAAAAACAGAAAAACCCGGCAATATTTGTCGATATTCAATAATATTCGTGTTTGGATTTGGCGAAAGCGTTTGATAGCGGTTCTCGCAACCAACTTGCTCGCAGCCTGCAGGCAGAAACGAGGTCATTTTTCGGCATAATAAATAAATATACGTAGGAGGGCCAAAGCCTAAAAAGCAGAAATTCTGCCTCGGGTCAAAAATAAAAGATAAAAAACTTTCTACCAGTGAAGGGACGACGTGTTTGATTGATGGTGAAAACTCTGAAATGTGCTCGAGGCTGTACTCGAAAGCTTGCATTTCTAGCGACCTGCAGGCCATGGCAGTGCCTAAGCCCCAAGGCAATGCACGTTGTTGTTGTGCTGCCAACACACTTGCCAGTAGGCTGCTGGCCACTCCTAGTTCAAGTCTATTAACGACCTTGGTGGAGACTCAACAAAACAAAACTTGTGACAACCTTAGAAAATCATTTGAGATGCTTCTCGGGTTGATTTTTAGATACGGGTACCCCTTAACAAATTTTGACACTTTTTAAGATCATTTTCACATATTTGATGACAATGTCCATTTACATGTAGACCTACAAGCGTAAATGTTAAGCTTAATGACTTTGAAATAGCATTTTTGGAGAATCGTATGGGCGATGCAGCGATTTTGCGTGCGATTTAATGCGATCGGCGATTTTTCCGAATAGAAAAATCGCCAAATCGCACTCAAATTATCGTTGCCTGGTGCGAAACCGCCTTAATTCAAGCAAATTGTAAGCTTACAACAATTGTCAATTATGCCAATGTTGACGATTTTGATCATCAACGCTTTAGTGATTAAGGCAGAAGTCCTTAAGACAGCTTAAGAAAGATTTAGTAACTTCCGGTTATCAAAATTACTAAATCTGTATATCATCTGCACTTCTGCACGCACCTAGATCTCGATCGTATTGCTCACGAATTTTGACGGCAGTCTCTCTTCATAACCCTAAGTTGCTAAAGCTGTCTTGACTCAAGGGAGGCAGATCTGAGATTTTTTGCACTAGTGATTCAGGCCTTGAGATTTTTTAAAAAGTTTTAGGCTGAGTAAACGACTGCAATTCTACATTCACGATTCGACTTCAAAGTGTCAAAATCGTTCAGAGAAAGCGAAATCAAAATGCTCAAGATCGTTTTACAAAGCGAAAGATTATTCTTGCAAACTTACAGATTGTGTCTAAATTAGTCTACCGACAAAATGTCAAATACATAAGTACAATATAGGCCTGCATTGTACAATGTACGCGTACTTGTATCTTTACTTGTAATGGACAACAACCAGAATTGTCATTAAAAACTGTCAAAATCGGTAGAACGGTATGCCAATCAACCATAGTTGAACTATAGTTGATTTGGCAGATCTTAGCTTTCATCGATCTTAGCTTTTCAAGGAAGAACTCCTTACTTAACTTAGAAAATTGAAAGCACTTAATTAGACGTAATTCTGTGACGTCATAGTGTTTTAAAGTGTTGTTACAAAGTCAAGATAAGATTGAAACGCGTGAAATGGTGCCAATTATGGAAAGTTGAGTCTCACCCAAACAGTTCCTGATGGTGACGTCCCAACGAACTACCTTCCGAGGTCTTTGCAAAGTCCTGCTGTTCCTGCACTAACTTCGAAGTCCCGCTCAAGTGAAGTTCACGGTGTCCAACATGGCAACATTGCCAACAAAGCATGACATGTCCAAGAGGGACAGAATATTCGTGTTGGACGATGTCCGCGATGGTGGCAGCAGCTTGGAAATTCGCATCTGCCAGAATGGCAAGCGACTGCGGACGGGCACGTCGACTTAGCCGAGCAAGGACTGACTGATGGATGAGGTTCGCCTCGCCTTCGCTCGCACTGCCAAGTTGCCCTGAAGGCGGTCGCTCGAGCCTTGCGCGCGCGCGGAGGATTTGCGCTACCCACGACCACCACAAGTTGCCATGACGCGCATTGTGCGCGCATGTTCCGAGTGCCGGGAGGACGCCTTAGCAGTCGACAGAGACTCGACAGTCGACTCTTCCACCGGATAATGGCGGCGAAAACGGCTTCCGGCAAAACTGAGTAGACTGGAAAGAGAACGCGAAAGCACTGCGGGCCATTGCCAAAAAAAAGAAATAACATGATGGGATGATAGAAATGAGCTGGGTCATGTGCGGGTGGTTCGGGTCGCCATTTTCTTTTTTCTTTAAAGGGGGGCAGTCTAGCTCATTACAAGCAAAAATATATTTCTTCACCAATAATCGGAAATTGGTCTATTTTTGATTTATTTTAGAAATACTCCAAACGATCGTGCAGTACGTTTGTTTTGAGGGACAGATGTTTGTGTAGGAGGTCCGGGCAATGACACCTAGCGGCAGGATTGCATGGAGAGGCTTGCAGGAATACAGGAAGTCAGCAACTGTAGGCAAGACGGTCCAAATAAACCAAGACTGAAAACGTGACAAACTTGAACATTGTCTGAAGATGATTGTGACGTCGAATACGACGCAAACTGACAATGCTCACCAATTAAATGTCTACGATTTCAGTGAATTTAATCGCTGTTGTTTGATGACACAACTAGGCCTAGTTCTGGCCGGGCAAAAGCAACTTGGTCTTGCGGACATATATTTGTCGAGCTTCCGAAGCACACCGAACCCCATTGTCCAAGTCCAAGCGAGTTTGTCTTCGTATGCGCGCATGGTTCTTAATATCGCGCCGCAGCATAGGCCTACAGACGTATAAATGAAATGGTTGGCGTATCATATGGCTCGAGGGCGTAGAAACAAGGCTAAAAGCCGGCGCATGAGCTCGTTTGGGAAGGTTTTAGCCTTCAGGACATGTACAGTGAGAGAGGATTTTCGATTGTTAGCTGGATCGCTTCAGACAACTGAGGGACAAAGAAAAGGTAGTCAAAGCGTCGTCGCCCCAAGGCCTGTGTACACGTAGGAAAGCTGCATGAAGTAAGCCCCGCAGCGCGTTTGCATTCCCAAAATCTTCTGGCCTTTGAAACTGGAACAACCCTCGCCCATGCGTGCATAGAACCCCGGCAGCCATTTTGCATTTTGAGATTTTTATTTTCTCTCTTTTCAAATCCTAATGGCCGACCATGGCGCGGCCGCCTCAGGCGCAGCGCCTCAATGACTGTTCCAACAAAAACGGTTTTTTCAAATCAAAGAAACTCTAAAACACCCTTTTGTTACTTTCTGTACATTGTCCCTCGAGGGCTCAAGCGTTGATCCAATGTTGGGACATTAAAAACAAAAAACAAAATGGCGGCACGCAGTTCGAACCACCAGACAGACACGGCAAGAAGCAAAAAGCAAAAAAAACGAAATTATTCAATCACAAATGTATCAATTTCTATAGTTTCAGGTAAGCTTTAGCTGGGCACAATAGGAAGCCAATCGCGCTTGGGTCTTAGTATCCTGCGAATTGAAAAGGAAGAAATCGACGTGAAAAAAGGTGCGCAAATTGCTCTCAATGCCGCCTCAGAGCCACCTTGTGCGGCATGTGCAATAATCTGCGCACTTATAGAAATCTTTACTGTTTTATCAACGATACTCAATCCTACTTGATCAACGTTACGTGAAGTTTCCATTGGTAACTGAAGGGATAAAAGTTGATCTCTAAACTAGTGTTGTCAACTAAAATATATTTCCCTTTTTTCTTGATACAAATTCCCTAACTTGCAAAAAAAGAAAATATCGATATTTTCATTGTTATCTTCAGATATTTCCAATATATTTCGATAAATTCTTGATAATTTCCGGGTTTGTTTGACTTTTCCCGGAAATCTTTTTATCATTACTACAATTAGGCGCACAGTTAGCATTGATTTCAATTGATCATCGTCCAACTGACAGGAGGTGAACTCGTAAAGGTTCCAACCATCAACTAATTAAAAGCTGAACATTAGTTAGCGATTTTTCAAGATGGCGGATTGGCGGATGCTCGTCATCTTCTAGGGCTCGAGCGTTCCCATTGGTTTAGAGCTTGCGGAAATTTTCTGGTGCTTTTTAATTGGCTGCGTGCATGCAGGACACGTGACATGTAAGCCTGATATTTTTGCCCGAAAGTTTGTTCTGCGGAAAGAAATGAATATTCGTTCGTCTCAGTGTAAAAAGCGCTGTTTGGCATTGCTTTGAAAACTAAATTGTGGCTCGGGGCTGAAAAGTGCGCGCACGCGCATGCTCGTAATGGAAATATATACGCAACATATATAAAAAAATATATTAAGGCTAAGATTATACAGCCAAAGAAGATGAAGATGAAGAAAAAATAAACACTTTTCACCTGCAGGCCTACTTAAAGATTGTTATTCACCAAAGAGTGGTGCAAGATGGGATCACATGAAAAAGAAAAAATCTTCATCCAAAAATGTCACCGACCAATGGGAGCCCAAGTAGGGCGACAGGCACGCAATATACATTTTTAGTTGATCTTTATTAGTCGCATATAGCCCAAATAGAGAAAAATCCATTACAAATAGGCCCTATGGGCTGTGGGCCCTGTATCGGAGCGATGCAGATGCAAATTTCGACTAATTGCGGGCTTTTTTTGGTCGCAAATATTGATGCGCGCGCGCAGCGCCTCTCGTGGCGCTTGCAGGTCGCATACATTCAAATCATCTGTTTCTTCTGTTACAAACTTGCACTAGGAGTAATTACTAAGGTAACTCATAAATTTGTTTGCTCAAAACATGCATTTTTGGCCGGAATCACTACTGCAAATCTCAGACCTGTCTCGAGTCAAGACAGCTACAGTAACTTCCGGTTATGGAGATGATCACCGTCAAAATTAGCCTACATGTGATCTCCCTTGATAACCGAAAGTTGCTAAAGCTGTCTTGACTAGAGACAGGTTTGAGATTAGCACTGGTGATTCCGGCCTTGATGCCGTTTAACATGTTTTCACAAATGTAACTAAAAATTATGCTCTAAAATATCATGCTTTTTAAAATGTTCTTAAAATACAATGCTTTAAAGAGGAAGACACCATTTTAAAAGCAAAAATTCACTGTTCGTTCGATCAAGCTCCATTTGATAGACGTTATCCATGAAAACAATTGAAATTATTTGATTCCTTTTATTTTTTACGCGCAATTGGAAGTCGCCATCTTTATTTTAGCGGGCCATCGTTTCCGGTTTCATTCCATAATGATCGACTTCGCAAGCCGTGCGTCACGTGAGATGCCAGGTTGTGTGTGTGCGTCACGTGGCGCATCTCGATGAAGAACATACATGCATATCGATTGACCGGAAGTGCTTGTTCGCTAGATTATTTCAAATAAATGCTAGAAATCTACGCTAAACCCCCCTTTTAAGCTAATTAATAACTAGGCTACTAAAAATGATAACTAATGGAGGTGTTCATAGCAAAATGCCTCTATTATTATTAGTAGTATTTTTATCCGAGTCCTAGTTTTATGTTTTTGCTGCTCTAGCGTTTGTTCCTGCCTACAAAATAATAACAGAGGACGTATTTATGTAGCAACGTAACGCCATAAAAATATATATTGACAGTTACACAAACAACGAAAGAAAAGATTTATTTTCATTAGGCCTATAGACTTTAGAGTTTCATTAGTTGGAAGTTAGGCTTATTTGTCGCGTGTGACAAATGTCACAATCAGATATAGGTATACATATGCACTAATGAAATTCACAGAACCCCCCACCGGGGGCCACCCCCAACTCGACCCAAAAAAAACCCCTGAATTCTGGCTAGACAATTTTTTACTGCAATGTAAAAAATATATACAAAATATATAAGGCGATTGCCTGAAGCGCCGCCAACAAACTTCTGATTGCGGCTCGAGTTAGCCAAGCGATGGAAATTAAAAATAATAAAAATAAAAACTGCCATGCGTAACGCCTGGCGTAACGTCCATACTAATAGTCCGAACGTGCAAAGGACTCCAGCCCACTCAAATCACACCACAATCTGTTGGCTAGTAGGTTTTAATATTTTTACCTTTCCTTACTTCCTTCCTTTATTTTTAAAGATTATATTTTTGTATTTCTAGATTTTATACAGCATTTGAAATAATATAGGGTAACCCTCACTTCCGGTAAACGATATGTGCCTCATCGAGATGCGGCGCCTCGTGACACTCTCGCGACGTCCCACGTGACACTCTCAGGTGTCTGACGTGCCAAACGTCATGCGCCTTCGATCGCAGGCGTTAATGGAATAAAATCGGGGTTTCTTTGACCTTATATTCAAAATGGCGCCACCCATGAGAGAAGTCGAAAGCGCTTTTGATTCAGCGTAGAAAATGAAAACAATGAGATAAAATAAAAATATTATTGTGGAATATCGCCGAATAAGGCGCTTCATCGAACGAACGGTGGGTTTGGGTTGTGAAAATCAGGGGCAGCTCCCCTATTGCGCCATTTTTAATGTTTTAACTAAGTTAATCAAAGCTATTAATTAAGCTTTAAGTGAGAAAATAATTTGTCGTCTGCTTTCGTCCACTTTTGCCGGCCATTTCGCCCTGGCATAAGACGTCCCGGCCCACACTACAGTGCACTCGATGCTTCAAATGAGTCCATAAATAAAACAAGCCCTCATGGGCGACGTGCGCTTTTAACAATGCACCTCGGGTCAATTGAACTCACGCTAAATCCGACAACGCCCTTTCAGTTTAATCGTGTGTCCACGTGCAGAAGCAGGCCTTCCACCTTGAGTAGTTAGTTTGCGAGCAATTATATTTCATGGGCGGTTCGAGGGGCGACGACGACGCGCGCGGCTCGATGGCCTCGAGCGGCTTACATTGAAGAGTGGATCGACCGCGACCACGAAATTATGGCCCGGCCGGCTCTCGTTATATTAGAGCAATATAATTACACCCATTTTCCAAGCGCAATTTAGTGTGTGGCGCTGCAGTAAGCGGGAAGAGGGGCAGCTGCCCCATGTCTTTAGGGCGCATTGGCTTTAGGGGGCATTTAGCATGCGATTAGCGTTTTTACCCTAATCGCTGCCTCGCCACTTCGCCTTTAGAAATATCCATATAGGCCAGATTAGCTAGGCAGCGCGAAATATTGGCGATTTTTTTTAAATTTAGCCGCCCATGGGCAAAATCGCCATTCAGCTCATTCAAAATGGCGGATAGGCAAAAATATGCATTGTTTCCCAAATGCTGTCAGACTTTTGCCCAAATTTCCTCTGAATTTTGCCCAAATTTTCTCTCAATTTTGCCCAAATTTCCTTTGGATTTTGCTCAAACTTTGTAAATTCTCTAGTTAAAGAGCACTAGCCTAGCTAAAGAGTTATACAGGTATAGGGCTACATAAACTTTGATATAAATTTGAAACAAAGTTTACCAAAAATGTAACAAATATTTAGTATCGGCTATTTATTTATAAGAAAAAAAATTGTCTGAAAACAAAGAAAAATCATATAAAGCAAAAAAAAATAACTAGTACAACAGTGGCGACGACCCAGTTGCAGATGACATCTCAGGATGCATTTACAAGCGCTACAAGCTCACCTTGTATTTTAATTCGCTTTTAATGCTGCCTGTATCACGTTCGTCAACTCAAGAAGTAGGCGGAAACCATTTGTAACAGTCTTAGGTGGTTAAAAAGCAAAAAAAATGTGCAATGAAAAAAAAAACTTTTAAAGGAAAAATAAAATTTGTTTAATACATGCAAATGTCAAAGTTTTAGTGCAAATGCTTCGTCGTCGTCGTCTCATTTCGTGCATTTTAATTGCTCTGGGGCAATCAAGCTAAATAAAAGAAAAAAAAACAATTTTTTTTCTTCTTTATTTTTCCACACGGCCCATATCCGCCATTTTTAGCCTGCGCAGAAAGGCCCATATCTATATGAAACTATGAAATGAGCTTTCACGTTTTAACTAAAAACGAATTTGAATTTTCGGATGCGAGCGTGGGCACTACGAGCGAAAGGGGCCCCGGGGCCCAGCGACTGAGCGAAGCACCCCATGTATAGTCTCCAACATATTATACGCCTCTGTTGCCATGTTTTTAGTCTGTGCAGGGGGTTAAGCACTCATTTCAATTTACTTGGCTTTTTTCTTCTCGTCTCGATCATTGTTCTCTAGGCTAAATACCGTCTCTTATTATTCTTGAATTTACTTAGGCCCCTGTAGCCAGGGACTCACACGCATGCGCAACCCACGGCCCGCAAGCCGGTTCTGCATCTGGCCCGAGCTAGTTTTTTTTAATAAATTCAAAATTGAAAAATTACAAAATAGAAGAAGAAAAGGGGTTAAAGCCAGTTTTAAAACGGTAAACGTTGCAAAAGTTTCTTTAAAACCATTTTAAAAGCGTAAAAATATTTTAAAAAACTTCAAACCGTCAAAATCCTTTAAAAAAATTCAAAACACTTTTAAGTCCAAATTATTTTTAAAAAACTCAGAAATACTTTTAAAAGCGTCAAAATTGTAAAATAAATCCTTCAAAATACTTACTCGCTTCGCTCGCTATGCCAACCAATAACTATATCTAGTCAGGTGTAAATAATCCATGTAATAAACGCCTATACTAAATCCATAAACATTTGTTGCACATTTCAAAAAATAAAATGAGCGTCTGATCAGCCATTCCATTAAAAGGAAATCTTGTTATTGAGTCTTCATTGGGCAGCCATCATTAATGATATTAACTATTAAACTAAAACTTTGAGCAAAAATATATTGCATCAAATAAGTTTTATTTGCTTGTGCATATCTTTGCTTCCGAGCGAAAATTAACTAACTTTTATGCCTAACGCATAAAATAAAAACAGCCGAGCTAAGATACGTTTAAGTCAATTAAGTGGCGCATCTTCGCTCGACAAATTTATATTTTATTTGAGGAATTATTATGAACAAAAATCGAGCCACTTAAATACATCTTTCTGGCACTCTTAATGCTAAATTAACTGGACATGTGGCCCGTT
>JAQIYI010000582.1:0-17413 GCA_034700265.1 Polyzonium germanicum | reverse complement strand
CATTTTTATTTCAACTAAGCCTATTATGAGTGATTGTTTTTAGTGCTCTTGTGGAATGTTTTAATTATTTTTTATTGTGTGTTACGTGAAGTATTTCGACGACAAGTTTTTTTTTTTTCAAGTGCCCCTCTTTAAAATTAAGCTTAGCGGCGTGCGTGTGTCCATGTCCGCAGAGGAGGAGGAGGAGATGCGCGGCTCTTCGAAATAAATATCTTTTGGACCATCTTTCTAGGGATTTTTTATTGGTTGACGAGCCTACTCCGTAGAAAGTGCTGACAACTAGCAGCTACGTGACGTCTATCTGACTTGAGTCTGGCATAACCGTATTGCCAGCTCCCCATTCATTGAGTCTTTGGCTTGAATCACTAATGACTGCTAGAGCTATCTCGACTTAAAAAAAACCCCAAAACACGCTCGGATGACGTCATTTCTCCATTCTCTCTGAATGTAAAAATGATGTATTCTCCGCCTGTCTTGGGGATTTTTTTCAAGTCGAGATAGGTCTTAAAATGCATTAGCCATTCCGAGTCTTAAGTCGGACATCTACATCCGTATGTTTCAACCGCCGCAAGGCGACTGGCCGCGAAGCGCCCGGGCGCCGTGTAATCGAACCAAGTTTCCAGTCTTTCCGGTCTACGCTTAAGATAAACAAGTTGCTAGGGAAGAGAGGAGAACTGGAAAAAGAAAAAGAAAGAAATTGGAAAGAGAAAAAAAAACATGCAAGATTTTCACGCAGCTGTAAATTTGAGACAAATCATTTCCGTGTGTTTCTTGGCTATAAGTTTATCTCTAAAAATAGGATGTTGACTTAGTATTTTTCCTTTGTGGTTGAAAGAGAGAGAGAGGAGACCAGTTGTGAAATTGAAAACACGTTTCCAGAGTGGCGAGTGAAGCAGGATGGGGTTTCCATCTGCTCGTTGTCCGTTTATCCGTTATCTCCTTGTACTCTCCATACTTTCCATTCCTTAGGTAGAAACTCGAGACCTGTCTTTCACCAAAGGTAGTCTTCCCATCCGTATAAGGCGGGATTAAGGCTGGTATCCCTGAAGGTGGTTCCACATGGACGAATTTCCCAGCGAATTTCACGCGAAAGTTCAGCGAATTTCCGTTAAAACTGTGTCACGTTGGACCATCGCGAGCGCCAGCGAACAGCCGCGAATTTCTTGGCGAACAGCAGCGAATTCGAGGCGAACGCCAGCGAACGAGTTCGCTGCTGTTCGCGGAAAGGTCACCAACTTGAACTTTTGCCGCGTGCCTACTTCCGCCGCAGCTTCTGCAGCCAATCAAAACAGCGGATTTTTTCAGCGGATATCAGTTGGTGTTTTACCCAGGCAATTTTCCTGCAGATAGCAGGAAATGACATCATAGTTCGCTGGATAATTCGCTGGCCAGATCGGGTCCCATTTGAAATGGTTATTCGCGGCATGACGTCGCGGGGAAATTCGCTACAGTTCGCCCATGTGGAACCACCTTAAGGGTTATATACTTATAATGAACAGTTGAGCACTACTTGAAACAAACTAAACTAAATTCTTGTCCCAAGTCACAGATTTTGTTACTTAAGGCCTATAAGTTATAGGCCTTAGGTAACAAAATCCGTGACTTATAGGCTATAAGGTGTCTAAAAAGTTAGCCACGTTTAAGTCTACCACGTACTGCAGCATAGGTAACTAAATCGTGACTTCAATTGGACTAGACTTGAGATGAGCTAAACCAAAGCTCAGCTCAAGTACAGTACCAGACTTAAGGCCTCCACGTGATAAAAGCTGGCTCGCTTCATTCGAGCCGAAGCTGATAATGCAGAGCCGTGGGTTCGGATCCAGCGCATACCAAATGCTTGTTTGTCTTGTGACTCTTCTTTCTGATTCAAAAAGAATAGTTTATGGATAGTATGGTGCATTGGTACTTCGGGCAAAATGGCCTTTTACCATCATAATGATAATAAATTCGCAATAATTATTCATTTTTATCCAAATCAAAACAACCAAGTGTGCGATTATTTGCTATGGGTTTTCTTTATTCAAATTTAATACGTTTAACATTGACCCGGAAGAAACAACTGTTGAACTAGTCCTATTCAGGGTCTACAGAAAGGTAGTGCACAGTAGCAATGTGACCCGTCACCTGTAACGCACGTACTTGTAGGAAACATGCGACTAAGTTCATAGCTAACTTGATCTCGTCATAACTAAGCAAGCATAACTACTTAATAACTAGGCCTAGCCGTAATTTGATATGCCTGCATGGTTTCAACTTTCAATGGGTTTTGCAGCTTGTAATTTGAGTGTCACAGCTAGTCTTCTAATTGGGTAAACAGCGGTAGTTGAGCAATAGGGCCACGCTCGTGTGTGTTGTCTACGGTTGCAGAAGGAAATGTTCCTTCCTAGAAAGTGTGACTAAAATGTTTGTCATAAAGTTTCTATGGAAATTTCTGTTGCCTTGTCCTTAAAAGGCCAGTTTCAGCTCCCAAGAATCAACTGTGGTTCATGTACCATCATTGACACTTGAGTGACTCAATGAGTTTAAGCGGGTTCAGAGCTTGCCTGTGAACGGTGAAGCCGAATTTTCAATTTTGTAAAGCTGAAATTGGAATGTTTTTTTTTTCCGGTTTCCGTTTAAGTTTTTCACATTTCGGCTCCCCTCTGAACCCGCGCCTTTACGTTTTTATCCGTAACTTTTTCTTTAAATAAGCTTCCGCGTTTTTTTGTCAGCGAATGGAGAGGTAACGGATGATAGCAAGCGTGACGGTAGTTTTTTATCGATTACGCTAGGAACATTTATCGATGGAAATTTCACCCGCGTTCACCTGCTCCCGAGTGTGAAAAAGCACATTTAAGCCGCGTTCAGAGAGAGAGAGAAGAGAAGACGAAACTGAAATTCTGAAACTGAAAAGAATTCAGTGCTGCACTGACTTGGCGCTAACTGTACTGTGAGCGGTGGCTTTCCGCGACCGCAGCGCCACCCTGCCAGTTCCATATACTCTGAAGGTCCGAATTGAGATGTGCGCGTGTTTATTTTCTGGAAAGTGGCTACAAATTGTAGGTGCAGCTAGGCCTACTGCTAAACATGTTGTGTTCACGTTTTTACATTAGGCCTAGGCCTATAATTAAAAAAATGTGTAAACCAGTTAACCTTAATTTTTGAACCCTCCTCGTAGTAATTAATGTAGTTGCTACCCTTCATTAAACAGTCTGTGCTATAAGATGACTGAACTCATATCAAATTAATAGCCTATGCGATCAGCTTACAGAAGAAATTAGTTAAGAAGATAGGCCTATAGGAGTATAGGCTTAGTTTTAAATTACAAAGTATCGCGAATTTACACTGCTAGCCAAATGAAAGATGACGAACCCTATACGTGAAAGTCAATTCAAAGACGCTTAACTAGGCTAGCTAGGCTACCACCACAGTGTGGATGGCTTAATCGGTGCTAATTAAATTAGTTCAGACTAATTTGTTGCATATGCAATTAATCACGAACAAACAACCAACCATAAAAAGTCGTGTTTTCATTTGAAACTCTATTCATGCAGAAGGTTTTTCAAGGCGCTTTTTGTGTGTGTGAACTTCGCATTCGTGCTCGCGAATAATAGCTTCTTGTCAACGTTTTTCAAGTGCGTGAAGATGCATTTTATACCCAAATTTATAAAACGGAAGCAGGGTGGTCCAACTATATGCTCAAGGATTTATGTCCATTAAAGCCCATTCGCATTGGCCGATTTCTCTCTAAAATCGGCCCGATTGTGCGTCGTACGACGTCGGACCGACGGCTTTTGAGCTGATTTTCGGTCGGTCGGATAAAATCAAAAAGTTTGTTTTTTATGTCCGACGTCGTACGACGTCATTAGGTTTCAACCAATCAGAGAACAGAGCGAGCAGAGAAGAGAGAGAGCAGAGCAGAGAGAACAGAAAAAATCTGCTCGCTAAAAAGCAAATTTAAATTTCGGACGATGCCGCTAGATGGCGCATCTTAATGAATAAGCCTAATGAATATATTGTTTCACTGGTTTACAACTAGATGGCAGGGCACAATTAGCGAAATTGGCGAAATTAGCTTCCTGAAAATGCTAACGAATATTAATTTGAGTATACATCTGCTGCCGCTAGAGGGCGCATCTTAATCGTATAGTGTGTACGGGAATCGGTTCCAACCGTCGGGCCGACGGCCGTCGGAACGACGTCGTACGACGGACTAGTTGGATAATGCGAATGGGCTTTTAGGGATCAAATGAACCAGAAGAAATGGTTTTTTGGCACATCCCAAAAACGACCATGGTTTTTGGGGTTTGCCTATCGTTTGTACTATCGCAGTAGTTGCACTCATCTAAAATTACTTTGATATTTATTTGCCCAAGTTTCTACGTCACAGCTCCGCTTCAAGAGCATGGCGGCCATTTTGAGAGTATGTAGTTTTAATGTACAGTGCTTTGATTTCTTTCGCTGGAAGCATTTCAAAACAGTAGATCAGAAATATAATGAGAGTAAAATGGAATGAATGGGAAGCCTGTGCTCATTCTCATCGCATTGAAAATGAACACAAGTTACATCTGTAATTGAAAAATGTAATTGTTGAGCACCAGCAAAATCATAGGGTTACTCGTAACCGAACATGCATGAACACTCGCATACTGCCTACAAGTAGTATGCCTAAACTAAATTTTACTTTTGATTTGTACAAACAGGCCTACAATGAACATGTATGGCTTACCAGTAGGGATTATTTTCAAGCCAAGTGGGCGTGTATGGACTATAGCAACGCAGGAGTCAGGATTTAAACTTGAGCATACATATATGCCTCAAAACGAATGCGTGTGAGGTCATCCAGAAGGGTCGCAGATAAGCCGACTACAAAGCACGCGGCTGCTTTTAAAATGCGTTTGCGTATCATCATTAGGCCACGGACTTTTATGTCCTTAAAATGTACATAATATGCCTATGTCTTTATGCCATGTAAAGAGCGTAAAATATGTCCTTAAAAACCTTAAATATGCTTTTTAGGGTGGAAAAACTTACACAAATGCTGTTTGTCGTAAAAATATTCGAAGAATTCGATGTAAAACAACAAAAAATAATGACTTGTCTTGTGGTGAGTGACGCCACCAAACGGCAAGCCATGTAACTACGAGCGTATTAAAAACATTTAAATTAGGGGTCAATTCAAACAATTTCGTATGTTAATAATTTGTTTCTAAGTAATTAACTAATGAAATGATGAATAATGCAGAATTAATAATGATTGTAATAAATTAATAATAAATGAATTAAATTAAAACAAAGGTAAAAAGTGGTAGAATATGTTATAGCCTATCCCCTTAAATATATCCTAGCCCCAAACATATGTTTTATGTCCTATAAAACTTGGTAGGCCTAGTTTGTTTCCTTAGGGCATGAAACGTGCAAATCAAAAACTAATAGGTCGCTGCATATCAAGGAAAAAACATGCCAGGACATAAATATCCGTGCCCTAGTTATAATGAACACATTGAGCACTAATTGAAACAAATTAAACTAAATTCTAGTCCCAAGTCACGGATTTTATTCCCTAAGGCCTATAAGGTGTCTAAAAAGTTAGCCACCGTTCTAGTCTACTACGTACTCCAGCATAGCCAACCAAATCGTGACTTGAATTAGACTAGACTTGAGAGGAGGTAAGCTAAGCTCTGCTCAAGTTAAAAATTTAGTCCAAGATGAGCTCAACGTAGCTCATCTCAAGTCAAGTTTAATTCAAGTCAAGATTTGGTTCCCCATGCTGCATCATGAACCATCTAGTCACCTTATTGGCCTTAGGGATCGAAAAAAAATCAGCGACTTGGGATCAGAAGTTTGTTTTAATTTGTTTCAAGTCGTGCTTTATACTGTTCGTCATACACCCTGGGGGACGCCATTAAACTTGGTGATTATCTGGCGCTCTTGATTATAATTATTGGCGATCCGTCCGTAGGTTCATCAACCCGGCTCAGAACAAGTGGGTCTCCGTTTTCGGCCTGGGCGAGGGATGGCACAACTACCACCACGCCTTCCCCTACGATTACAAGGCGAGCGAGCTCGGCTGGCATCCCAACTGGACCGCCATCTTCATCGACCTGTGCGCCTCCTTGGGCCTGGCGTACGACCTGAGGACGGTGCCCGAAGAGCTCGTCAAGAGGAAGATGCAGAAGAGCGGTGACGGGACCCACAAAGACCACCACCTGCCCAGAAACGAGGAGCTGACGTTTGCCGAAGAGCATGAGCCCGATTACTAGGGAGCTCATCCGGACGACCAGCAAGTGATGAGGACACTTTTTGTCTTTGAGTAAAGCAAAACTAAGCCATTTAAACGCCCAGAATTTGGAGCCTATTCCATTTTTTTTTTCCACTAGCACCAACTAAAACACTTCTAACTAATTATTTAATTAAGGATTAATTATTCTTTGGTTGGCAATAATGTTGGAATACTTGGATTCACTATAAGACCAGTATTTTGAGACGTGCGAGCCTCAAAACACCTTTCAAGTTGTCTTTGGATTCATTCTCAAGTCGAGACAGGCTCATCTTGACACCCAGTGGACAAAAATGGCGTTCTCAAGCGGGTCTTAGAATTTGTACGAAGGTCATACACGTAACAAGAAAAGTCGTGCTCACACAGGCTACGCCAGCAGGCGTAATAACACCAGGTGTGAGGCTACACCAGTACCAAGGCAGCTTTTCTTGCTGCAGTTGTTCACACAGCAACCTCGCGTATCATAAGTAGGCCGATAGGTGGCGCCACACTTTTCCAGTTCATAAAAATGGCGCCATGTTCATTTTATGAGAAAATGTCTGAAATCATAAATGCGCATGCGCCGAAATGCATCATTTCCGGCTTGGTTTTACATCAGGTGTGAATCTATCAATTTTGGAGCGTAATAAAGCCGGGTACCAAACTAGCGTGACTCCTTACGCCATGGTGTTCACACTCGCACCTAGGGGTCACACCAGATGTCACACCCGACTTATCGGCTGTGTGAACACGACACTTGTGACTTGGAGTGAAGAACAAAAAATGTCTCCATTTTATGTATTATATTTTGATGAAATACTTTGAGGAAATAAAACATAAAACCAAAGATGGCGTTCTCGTTAAAGGTTCAAGGCTGGTATTCCAATATTTACTAAATTCGTGACTTCTTAGTTTAGCTCATGATCTCAAGTCAATAATAGCGCCATCTATTGGCACAAAGTAGAAATAGATTGTATTAATTGAATATGGCGAATTAGTGGAAATGTCTGGAGAAAGAAGCGAATTCAGGGAGGTAGTTATAACATGTACTGACCTCCCTACAAGTCAGATCCGCCATATTTGTACGCGAAATCCTTCATCACCAATTCTCGCAGGTTCATACAGCATACAGGGTTACTTGTAACGTATCCTGTCTATTACATGGAACTACATAGGCCTACATTGAAGTAGATTTGAAATATGGTTTCAAAATGAGGTTCTAGAGAACTCGATGCCACCAGCGCCACCTGCTGAAGCGCGAATAGATCGCTTGACCAGGTGGCGATTCCGGCACATAGCAGAACCTGAATTTATTCCAGGCGTCCAAAAGTAAATTCTTGCAAACACGTAACTAAGCGCGTAAATGCGTGCAACATGATATAAAATGCTGCGCATCAAATGTTGCGGTCACGTGACAATTTGAGCCCATCCAATGTTGCGTAAATTTTAGAAAATATCGCGCAAATCAAGTGCAGCAGATTACGCGCAACAACACAAAGAATTCGTCTGCAAAAACAAACTAAGATGAGATTGAGATAGTGTGGCGCCATCTTGAAATGTTGCGCGCAACATGGAAACTTTGTTGACAGCTCTGATTTTGTGAGGAGGCGCAACATGCAACATGTTGCGTGCAAAAATCAGCGATGGATAGCGGTGGCGCTGCAATCGTGTTGACGGAGTGACGTTTCGTGACAACTTTGTTGCTTGCCGCTCGACTTTTTGGAGCCCATCTGCTGAGCAACATAATTGCCTTGATATTGACGATGCATTGGAAAACAAGCGGTGAATCACAAGACTCGAATGACGTAAAAGTTAACAGTGTCACAACATTGGACGAAGAAAATACCAAACGTCAACACCACACATGTGCTGACATTGTCTGCCAGTATTTATTTAGGAATACGTCGTCGTTGTTAAGCGGGGTTTAACATGCAGCGAACGCCGACGAATTCGTGGCGAATTGTGACGTCGCGCTCGCTCACGAACGCCAGCGACGCGAAATTCATTTCAGGACGCGAACAATCGAACGAATTCGTGTCCATTATCTGTGTGTGCTTTTGTCTATTTTATTTTTTCTGACATTTATGTTGTGTTTGTAGCCATTGAACTTTGGTGGATTTTTGCTGCACTGGACTGAATAGTCCCTCTGCCATAGGCCCACCTGGGCTGCTTGCAGAGTATTAATTCTAATTCTAATTCTAATTTGTTGGTATTATAACGACAGTGCGAGAAGTCTATATGTATTATCTTGATAGCCCGCACGCGAGCTTTGCTCTTGTGGGCGAAAATATGTTTGTCATGTATACTTTGTCATCTTCGATAAAAATAAAATAAAAAAATAAATTTGTAGCCACAACAGATAATTTATTAACTTTATAGAAGAAAATAAACAAGAAATAATTCATGTCGCCTACAGGATTAGAACCCAAGGCCTCAGCATGTTCAGGAATTAGCCAGAAACAAACAGGCTGAAACAGCAGAAGCGATCATGAACGAGCCAAACTCTAATGAATTATCATTTATAATGGAAGTTGGTATTTTTAGCGTTACACCTGGCTTGGCAAATTTGCTGAGTGAATTGTGATTTCCATATACATGTATTCGTAGGCGTAAATTTAATTACTAGGCTAAATTCAAATAAACTCAAATGCGATAACTAATGATTTCAATTTTTAAAAAGTCAATTAGTTTCAATAGTTTTTGAACGGTGGCATGTGGCCCGATAGAAATTTGGATTTGGACAACTTCATAACTTTGTACATTTTGGTCAAAAATGCCAAATATGTTGAACAATTTTGTAAACCAAAGTTGTAGGCCTACAATAAATTGAAAACTTTCAAAAAATGGCGAGATATACCTCAATTTCATCAAAATTGATCACCATCGCAAAAATGTCCTCGCTTTGTATTTTCTAAAAAATGTCTTTTTGTGTTAAAAGGGGGGGGGGGGAAGGGTAAAAAAAATGTAGAGCCACCCCAGACAGGTCCTGTATCCGCCACTGCTAGAGAGTTCATGCCACTAGATGGCATCACTGCGCCATCTATAAAGAATTAAATGGGCCTGTCTGAAACTACGAGCGTAATTTGTATTTTATGACCTGCAGAAAACGTCACTGACTCGCTGGAAGAT
Source organism: Polyzonium germanicum (assembly GCA_034700265.1). Lineage (NCBI taxonomy): Eukaryota > Metazoa > Arthropoda > Diplopoda > Polyzoniida > Polyzoniidae > Polyzonium > Polyzonium germanicum. Next base: position 8,046 of record JAQIYI010000582.1, on the reverse strand, counting down.
CATCCCACCTAACCTAACCTAATATTTAATTACAGCTGAAACTCAAAGAGAACTATTGACTTTCGTGTGTATGTTAACTGAGTGGAGGAATGTACGCTCGTAATTATGCTGAGACTGCCGAGCCATTGGCCATTTGGATAACATGGGATATCTTTTGCTATGACCGCCAATTAGTGGAGAAAGTGTTCATTAAACACTAATTCCAAAACCATTTCCATAATATTGCGGTATTTTATTAAAGGGCACTCCGTATTTAGCATCACGTTTTTGGATGTGTCTTAATAGTTCGTTTTTCTTATAGTTTCACTGTCCAACAGATTTCATGCGATGGAAAGATTTCTTGATCAGATAAGATTATTATTAAAGATTTTGCTTATTCTAATAGATCGCAAATATGGACCTACCGGTGCGTTTCGGTAGTTGGAAAGAATGCTGTGTCCATTATATTTTCCCTACAGGTAAATCGAAAACAAACATGGATGCTTTTTTCACATTTTCCGTATTGGAAGGCTAATGTTCACTTTTATTTCATTTTTGAAATAGAAGCCCTTATCTTTAACTTACATAATCACTGGTGATTCTTAGTGAGTCATACGCTGGCCGAACAAGGCTCAGCGTACGAAAATCAATGCTCAATGAACACTGATTATGATGTTGAAATATTTGTCATATTCAAGGGATTTATTTCAAAAATTGAACAATTCTACATTTAATTCTTTCAATGGAATTCAGCATGGGGCTAAAAGTCCCAGTATAATTGTAAAGTGCAAAAGACGTTTTAACACAAACTAAATAATAATTATGTTATCAAAGGTGAAATGCTCTGCAAATTATTCTTTTTTGTGTTGCATGGAGTGACTTGGAATTCTAAACAAGGCAAAATGGAAAATTGTACAATTTCTTAGAACAAAACTACATGTATATATGGATGTGAAAATATATAACCATCAAATTCGTGTTGAGCCTGCCATAATCAATAAGAATGCTATGTTTAAGATCGTCTTCTGTGGTTTTCATAATTGTATGGAATGCAAGTTAGCACTAGAATTTGGGAAAAAGTCCAACGTTAATTATAGATTGATCGAGGGTGATAGGAAGGTGGCCATTTTTACTTTTGCCATTTTACAATAGGATGTAAACCAAAATCGAACACTAATGTCCATTTTTGGATAATTGTCAGCCCAGTATGTCTACATTCTCTATAAGAAGGCGCCAATGGATCCATAGATTATCGAGACAATTCACAACACCATCCAGAAACGCGTTTAAGGTGTCTTTGTTCTTATCGAAATAGGAGATATGAGAGTATCTCAAAACGCCAATGTTAAGTGCACGGATTACTGAGAGAATCGCAAAGTTAAGAAAACGGTCGAGATTAATTTAAAAAAATTCAGATGTTGAAAACCAACTATTTAACCAATTACGCGCGTGGGCTGTATACAAAAAGAAATCGTAGTTAACTTTGTTTTGTGCCTAGTTAGAGATGTGCTTGTATTTTAAAAATGCAATAAAAGTTAACATTGACTTATGCATGAAGCTTACTAGTATTACGGGGTAATCATGTTTTCTATTTAATCAATTGCGCACCCTGTACCCTCGCTGTGTCGGAATAAGTTTTAGCTCATAGATTGCAAAGAATTCGAAACGATGTAATTCGATATCGATATTTTATCGACCTATCAACCTACAGCTCCATATGTGACGCAGCGGATGGACGCAAGCGGGTTCAGAGACAAGCCGGAAAGCGAAAAACAAACTGGAACCGAAACCTAATTGGGCTTTACAAAATTCAGTTTCAGTTTATAGTTTTCAGCTTCAGTTTTTCCACCGCCTCGCGGGTTTGCTGACGAAAAATACATTTTTGTTCAACATCGGTGACGTTTTAGACCTCAGTTCGCATCAGAGTGAGTCGGATATTTCCCGCTAAAATACATGTAATAGGCACACCATGTAAAGCGGAAATTAGCGTCGTCTGCTATCCGCCATTAAAATGAAACTTTGCCAATGAATCAACACTGATCATCCGTCATGAAAGGTAGACATTGTCATGATATATCATGTAGTATTTTTAGGCTTCGCATTTTCGGCGCTAGGAGCGCTGCGGCGCTCAATGTTAAATCGCGAGTCTATTTCTCTTTCATGGCAGCTGCTCAGTGTTTATTCAATGAAAAGGATTACACTTAAAGGAGGATAGCAGACGACGCTGCCTTCCGGTTTCCATGGTGTACACCAAAGAAAGTGTAAACAAACATCTCATGCGCCTTCGATGGTCGTAGAAGCGTAATGGAATAAAACCCCGGCGCTTCGTTTGCCTTATATTCAAAATGGCGTCTCCCGTGAGAGAAGTTGAAAGCGCGTTTGATATTCGGCGAGGGAAATGAAAATAACTGAGATTAAACAAAAAATATTATCGTGCACTTCCGTCGAATAAGGTGCTTTGTCGGACCAACGGTGAGCATTTGCTTTGAAAGTCAGGTTCGAATGTTTGCATAGTGAAAACAGAGCCGCCAATGGATGCACACATGTTTAGCATTCATTTTTAGTCATTAGGGAAACAGATGACGACCATATCACGTGCACAATGAACGGTACTGTTGTGCGCAACAACATCACAGTTTTCAGAAGAAATATTAAAAAATTCAGATTGTTTTTGGCGGCTGCTTTATTCGCAAATGATTAGAAATAAACAAATGCTAAAGCGATTCAAAGATAATGAATGGACATTTATGGACATTACATGGCTCATTGATGAACTCACACCATAATAAGCAACAATTTGATTATTATTATGGCCCAACCATTTTTGGAGCCCATCTGCTAACCAACATGATTGCCTTGTTATTGGCGATGCATTGGCAAAGATCTTGAAACAAGCAGTGAATCACAAGACACGAATGACGTCAAAGTTAACAGTGTCCCGCCATTAGAAGACCATAAGATCAAATGTCAACACCACACATGTGCTGACATGGTCTGCCACTATTTATTTAGGAACAATAGGCTGCGTCATTGTTGGTGCGCGTTAGCGCGCTGAGAATATAGTGATATGCGCACTTGACAATCGGTATCTTCCTCAGTCGTGGACTAGGCAGGGAAACTACAAGAAATCAGGAGTTGATCAGGCAAAAAACACCATCAATTGTTTCTCGCCGCACTTTCATCTATAGGCGTACATTTTATTAACGGCGAAGACTATTGGTAAGTTAACGCAAGTGAGTCCCTAAAATGTGTAACATTTATGTACTTCACTCAGAATTAAGCAAAATGTTGTAAGCACACGCTGTGACATAGAATATAGAATTGTAGATATACAAGTACAACATGCTCGCATATCTAAAACACTGGCGTCAAAATCTATAAAATTGGGCTACCCCTGTGCAAATTCCTTTTAAGTCAATCATATGTTGCTTGTTAAGTGGGCCTTAGTGCTTGCATTTAGGAAATAATATCACTCTAAATATAGTTTTAAGAAAATAAATGTTTGACATCGATCATTTAATTATAGCAACACTAGAACGCAATCCTAGTTACATGGTAAATTGTAGATTCAAATTTGACCTTTCCGATACTAAAAGCTGAACTAGGTTAAGCAATGGGCACTATACTACTATAGGTAGTCCAAATCCATATATGATCGCCCATGTCTAAATTTGGCAATGTGGTGATTCAAACAATGAATTCATTGTAGAACAACACAAAGGGATGTGCGATTTCCGATAAGTCCTCAATGTACGTGTAAATCTTGCAACGTATCAGCCAACACTTGCAAAATACAGCGTTCTGACTACCCTAGGCTAGATTGTAATTTTTAATTTCTATTTCGACTGTTGTTCTCATCTGCTGTAAGTATGTTTTGAGTCGTCACAGACTCACAATATGCTGATCCCCCTTAGTTTTCCAGTAGAACAAAAATTAACATGGATGGTTTTTGAACCCATGTCACACTCGTGATCACCATACCTAAATCTATAAGAATATGGCTATTATAATCTGGTGAAGATATTTTTTTTGTCGCATGAGGTTTTAGCAGAGTGTTACGTTAAATAATTTTATTTTGGAATCTCTTATCTACATAAACGCGGTGTCTGTATGCTTGTACTCATTTTACAGGTGTTACCCCCACTTACCATATACCAAAGGCCACCTCTAAGTTATCAAACTATCCTAAGTGTATTGGACTAACGAGAAGTGGTCCATAGACTGTCTTTTATTCAATACACCATGTAAACCGGAAATGAGCGTCGTCTGCTATCCGCCATTAATAGACGACTTTGCCATTGAATAAACATTGAGCAAACGCCATGAAAGGGCGACCGGGTGGCAATTTAACTTTGAGCGCCACAGCGCACCTAGTGGCGATAATGTGAAACCTAAAAATATTACATGTGAATTGGTCTATACGGAATAGGGTCAACATAAAACAGTTGTATTTTATTTTGGCACTTTTCAGACTACTAAAATGGCTCCCAATAACAAAGACATCCCCTACACGAATGAAAAAGTGGATGAAACAATCGACGCGATGCCGACTCTGGTCCAAAAGAAATCGCCACCGATGGAAATTGTCTGGAGGAACGTCCTGGTGCTGACTTACCTGCATATCAGCGCCCTCTACGGAGTCTACCTGACATTCACTCAAACTATGGGCGTAACACTGATTTTCAGTAAGTCTCAACTCCAGAAGGCATGGCAATATATTTTGAATATATATTTGCCGAATATTTTCAATATAGGCCTACAAGTATAGTGCAAAAATATATTTTGATTGCAATTATTTAAAATATACGACAAATAGGCCTATGCTCCAAATATGTCACCATTTAAAATATATGGCTGAATACATGATAAATATATGGTGAATATATTTTTAATATATTTGCCATATATTCGGCATACAGTATTTCTCAATATAAGCTTATATTGTTTTATTTTTAAAATATGTTTCATTTCCGAGTAGGCTTGCTCAAATGCCCCATTTATGTAATATTGACTATGCGTGTACATGTAATTTTTCATTGTTTCAAACGTTACTTAGCATTCGTATATCACTTCGCTGCTGGACTTGGCCTTACGGCCGGCGCTCATCGTCTTTGGGCTCACAGAACATACAAGGCGAAGGCACCACTAAGGGTCATGCTCATGTTGTTCAACGCCATGGCATTTGAGGTAAGGTGTTAACGCTCGCGTCAGAAAGGTTCAGATTTATCTGAGAGGATTGCCTGTCGTAGAGCGACACTAACGGACTAGTTATCATTAAAATGCTCCAATTTTACTTTCCATTTCTCAATTCAGAACGACATCTACGAATGGTCACGAGACCATCGAGCCCACCACAAATTCTCGGAGACCGATGCCGACCCTCATAACGCCAAGCGAGGATTCTTCTTCGCCCACATGGGATGGCTGATGGTGCGCAAGCATCCCGAAGTGAGGGACAAGGGAGGCAAAATCGACATGAGCGACTTGGCCGCCGACCCCGTCGTCATGTTCCAGAGAAAGTAGGCGCACTTTGTGGCAGCTCTTTGAAATAAAACAAAGGTCTTCAAATAGAATATTCTGCAGTTTTCGGAAGACAAACTCAAAACTCTAACGACACCAGAGGCTTTTATTAAATGCGTTAGTATCACTAAGTGTCCGTTGGTGGCGCTGACGATATTCAAAGTGATCGCGAATAAGATTCAGAAAAGATTTAAAAAAAATCATGGCGGGCAATTTGAATTTCTAATTGTTAAATAGTGTAAAGTAAATTTCGCAACATTTTTTTCTAATCTCTTGTTCCCGTTTTATCACGTTTGTTTCAACCTAGATACTATATTCCCATTGTGTTCATCATGTGTTTCGTACTGCCGACGATTATTCCTCACTATTTCTGGAACGAGGATCTTTACGTCGCCTTCTACGTGTGCGCCATCATGCGGTACACGATCATCCTGCACTCGACGTGGGCGGTGAACAGCGCCGCTCATTTGTGGGGAAACAAGCCGTACAACAAGTGAGTCACACATGGTCTGATCTTTTATGGGTCCACCCCCAAGCATTCGTAGCGTCTACAAAAACCAAGCTTTAGGAATAAAGAATTATTAAACTTGACTTGAGATGAGCTAAACTTATATCACGGTGGTAAAATTAATGTCCAATTTTACCAGCGTGATGAGTCCTAATGAAGATTACAACAGAAATCACGCCATAGTAGACTCAACTATAGTTAGCTCAATTTTGACGCTTTTCATCCGTCCGATAGATTCATCAACCCCGTCCAGAACAAGTGGGTTTCCGTTTTCGGACTGGGCGAGGGCTGGCACAACTACCACCACGCCTTCCCCTACGATTACAAGGCGAGCGAACTGGGCTGGAATCCTAACTGGACCGCCATGTTCATCGACCTGTGGGCCTACATGGGACTCGCGTACGACCTGAGGACTGTGTCCGACGATCTCGTCAAGAGGAAGATTCAGAAGACGGGCGATGGCACCCACAGAGAGCACCTTATCCTCGCCGACGAAAACCTTGAGCAGATTCAAGTGTCTCAGCATGAGCACGAATTCTAGATGGAGAGCGAACTAGGCCTGTATACAGGGTGAACCAAAAGCCTTGAGTTCTGCACCCTATATCACGGCCAGGGTTGGGTAAATGGAAAAAAAATAGTGTGCCAAAAAAAGGCCTCAAATGTTAAAAATGTCAAAAATTAAAGTTTCATTACCAATGTGCACCAATGTGACCCCTACATAACATTTTTTATCTTTAAGACCAAAAATTGTTTAAGAACTAAAATTTGAAGATGTCAGAAAATATCTCACAAAATATGTCAAAAAAGGTTTTTGACACGTCGAAAATGGCATTTCTTGGCGTACCAACCCTGATTACGGCTAATACTGGAGATATATGGTGAATATAATGATTTGATTGTAATACAGTAAGTCAGTTATAAGGGTTCTAAAAAGCACATAACCAATGACCTTGAGAGAATCCTTCAAGGTTACTTGGTGCCTATTTTGTTTCCAGTAAGCGCTACCACAAAAGTTCAAATTTCAATTGTAGGTGTTAATCCAGTTAGAAATATTTGAATAATTTTTGTATTTTTTTTTAATGCCTACAGTGATTGCCTGCTTTCATCGGGCTTGACTGATGTGGATCAATAATAATTGATAAACAATTATTCTGCCTTCAGAATGATCTATTTGATGATAAAACCAAATATTAGGGTTTCAGGTTTTCCATGCTCATTGCTCAAGCATGTGCTTACATGGGTCAAGCCCGATGAAAGTAGGCAATCGTTGTTGGCCAGCATAATTATTTAAATATATATTTAAGTGGATTAATAATTACTATTGAACGCAGTACAATTGTGGAATTAACTATTTTGGTGTAGCGCTTGCTGGAAGCAAAATACCCAGCAAGTAACCTTGAAAAGAAGATCGTTATGGATGAACCATGCGAACAGGTGAATTCCTATTTGAGTAGTATGCATCAATATTCACCATGTCTCAAGTATTAGCCGTCATATTGGGTGAACTAACGACTTTTGGTTCATCCTGTATAGAGCTTTAAGCCTGCTCTACTAACTTGCGAAACTTGCAATTATTTAATTTATGATTATTTTTTGTTGGCAATAAATGAATTAATTATTGTTGTATTTGGTATGGTTAACACGTTAAAAAGCACTTCAATGACAGCAGAGTTTTAAATATTTGTGTGATTGGGTCAATTGAGTTAACTAATTAATTAAAAAAGTAATGGTTCATGTTGTTCACAGGTTGCCCCCCCCCCCCCCACGGTACGCCGATAAAATGATTACAAACAAATACACACGTCGATAGATGGATAGAAGATACCGCATTGCTAAGCGAGTTTCACATGCAGCGAACGTCATCGAAAAAAACGCACGAATTCGTAGCGAAAACGTCAAAATCCAAGTTTTGTGAAAAACTGGTTAACAATTAAAAAACTTCGTTCAGATTGGTAAAAATGATGGGAATATTCTTCTTCTTTTTCTTATTTTAACACTTTTGGCTCTTGATATCATTTCCTGACGTATGCAAGCCACAT
>JAQIYI010000581.1:0-17418 GCA_034700265.1 Polyzonium germanicum | reverse complement strand
AGAACCGGAACAACACAACACCCAGGAGATGGTGCAATGGGGATCGAACCCATGACTCCGAGTGGCCGTGAGCGAGCGGAGCAAAGCAGAAAGCCGTGCTCTACTCACTCAGCTACCGGAGCTCCCCTAACATGGCCTCGCGAAAGGAAAATAAAATAAAATCGTCTGCGCCCTCTCTTGGCAGAATCCAGAATTAGATACAATCATACAATGTGGGAGGCTTCGTTTAGCTCGTTAAGAAACCAATTGGAATTCTAGCGTCCGCTTTCGAGTAGGCTAATTGAAAGACTGAGACTTTCAAAATAAAGCCATTTAATGTGCGGCGATCTAGGCTAAAAGCTAGGGGAAAAGCTTTGAAACCAATGAGACTAGGCCTTCGTGTACTCAATCTAGGGTGCTTGATCTAATAAGCTAAGACACTGGTTGGACATTATAGGAGACAGTTATTGGCGAGAAAGTGAGACAGCGGAGCAGCTTAATAATCGATATCCGGCCTCAATGGAAATGCTCGCTGGGCAAAGAAATGAAACCCTGGAGCGATAATAAAGCAGCAGCAACATAGCAGAATTGGTGTTGAGCAATCAACTGGAAAGCAGAAAGAAAAGGAAAGTTGCCTCCTGAGCCACCGCCCTAAGAGCCCATCCAAGTGAGCTCGATTAAAAGCGCGCATGAGCCTCGCAGGCGTAATAGTTGATCCCCTTAAAATCTGTATCCACAACACGAACGGAAAGAAGAAAAGGGCTGTTCAGAGATTTCCCTTTTTCTTCCCTCTTTCTTCATTTGCAAGGCCGGGTTTGATGTAGCACGGTGTTGCCATGGAGTCGAATCTTGTCTAAATAGTCGTTTTTAATAAAAAGGAAACCGAATAAGAGCCGGGCTTAGTCGCAATTGAACCGGGCCAACTCGCCTGCGCGCACAAAACAACTTGAAAACAAATTCGCGACTCTACGCGTTCGCGATGTATGGAGCAGCGAAAATACAAACAACGAGCAACAAAACAGACAAAAAGAAGCGAAAAAAAGGTCAATTTGATTAACGTCGCGGAAATCGGTCTATGATGGCCTCTACAAGGAGAAAAGTCTTCCATCGCCCAAGTCGATCAATAAAAGTAAAAACTCGATCATCCCACGTTGCCGTCTTCTATGGGCTCGTTTCGACGAATGAGCAATTCATTCTTCGCATATCGATCGATTAAACTCGGAAATCATTTGGTAAACAATGATTTGTGAATAGCTCGAGCGAAGCCCTGCCGCCTGCGCACTTTCTCTTACTTGAAACACGTTTTTTCTTTAAATAAAAATGTTTTAAGGGGGAATAGGTTTAGCTAATCAATGGAGGTTACGTGCGCTCAATGTTCATCCATACCAACTCCGTTCGTCGACAAACTTCCGTTTCATTTTGATAAAACAGGCCTACTCACTGCGACAGTCTAAATGCAGGGTGGGAGGCTAGCGGGTGTCACGTGGCGCATCTCGATGAAGCACATATCGCTTACCGGAAGTGAGGTTACCTTATACATCTGTATTTCAAATAAATGCCACAAATAGGCATTTTAGTGCAAGAAAAATCTAAAATTACAAATAATATCTTTAACAATAGTGATTGAAAAACGTCTTTAAGACTATTCAGAATGACCTGCAAATATGGGCCTAATTTGTTTTTCATTTTTTATGAGACATTAAAAGCCTGCATGATGAGCGTGCAGATAAGCCTTTCCGTCGTTATTGATTTGAGAATCGCTCGTCATCGTCGTGAGAGAGTCGGGCCCAGCCGGAAGGGTAAAAAATGGCTGACGGAGAGAGAGATTAATTCCGAATTGGTATTTAAGACGTCGTCGTAATTGCTTACACCTCGTATCGCAGCTAAGCGGCGCGCGTCGTTTAATTCCTTCGCTGCCAGCAGTCGTTAACATGCTAATGCGGATGCGCCTGCGCAATCCGACAGGCCCGGCTGGCTTTTGCATGCCGAGCGACTAGGACGGCGAGCGCTCCCCGATCGAGCCCTTAAAGCAGATAAAGGATGCGCTCGAATGGCACGTGTGCATCACGTGCGAGTCATCCGCGTGTACCGAAACGGCCGTTCGGACGGCCCCATTACAACCGCACGTGCGTCTGTCAGTGTGCATCACGTGCCACCCGTCCTACCAAGTCGGATGAACATTGCCCGAGGGGTGAGATGCACGTTACACGTGAGCGCGTTGCACGTGCTGCTCTCGGGCCATCAGGTGCGTTCAATGAAGGTTGGAAGGAGGTGACTGCGCATGCGCGAATGCAATCCTGAAAGCAAAACTCGGACGCTGCAGCTAGGGCGAGGGGGAAGAGCAGACGACGATCATTTGGAGCGACGTCCTTTGCAGCATGCTTAGGCCACATGAGCTACGTGCACGATTAGGCTTAGCGAGTGGCAGTCGCGGAGTTCATCACATCTAAGCGGATCAATTTTGCTTCAGGATTCAGGACCTTTGAGGCATCGAGGCGCTCTGGCTCATCCATCAAATCCTTTTAATGGCGCCGAGCACATTTCCATTTTTAAACCAATTTCCCTCCTCTAGTTTGACTGAAAAGTTTAACCCAATAGGACGCCCGAGGGTTCGGCATCAAACGAGACCAAATTGATTTTCTTTTTCTCTTTGCCTTCTGAAATTGTCAATTATCCGGAGCCATCAGTGATTGCCCACCTTGCCCGCAAACTCAATGGAAGCGGTTTTCGCCCTCATCATTGAAGGCAGGCAATCACTGAAAGCAGCGAATAAATAAACCTCTCATTAGGCCTAATTTCTTCAATTACGCTCGGCCTTAATTCACAATTCTTGGACGGACTTTTAGCAGTGGAATTGAAACGTTGAAGGTTGCAAGATTCTTTGTTCACCCTGTTATGTTCAACTTTCAAGTAAATAGCCCGGATAAAAATAAAAATGGAGATTTTGCGAATGAGCCCACCGTGCCCGCCTCAGCACTATGTTGTGTTTTATTATGTTACGATGATATGATGTGAGCCCACACTTACAGCCGACATTCGGCCGAGGTGAAGTTTCACTTAGCAGAGCAAACAATATTGGATCCAGTTGAATTGGAAAGCATTTCCAGCAATTGCTCACTCGCACTGGAGTACCCATTGGCAGCATTCTTGGGGACTACAAGCCTAGTAGACCTGCACATGAATGTGGACCTAAGGCCTAACCCTCGTGCGCACGACATGTGGTTTAAATTCCAACCGCCCACACTTGGCGGGCACGAAATGCAGTAAGGGACCTACCTGCACCACCCACCTACTTCTAAGTGCTGCCTAAAGTCTAAAAGTAATCGTTAAAACGAGAATTGGTCATTCAGACTGAACGCAATAAGAGAGGCGAACCAAAAGAAGAAAAAACGCTTCAATTTACACAAGATGGGGACTCGAATAAAAAGTGACGATAATGGCGGTGCTCAAGTAGAGAAACAAGGGGAAATTGCCGAAATTACAAAGCCCGATTAGATTGGATTTCGCACGTCCAGTAGTTGGGCCACGACAACGGCTCGCTAGGCTGGCAGTCCAACAGCAAAAGCTAAAACTAGACACGTGGCGCCAAATCAGCGCATTTCTATCTTGCCTGTGCATATCTTGCTTGAAAGCAAATAGCTCACATTTTTATAACGTAGCTCTCATTCTGAACGCATTAAACAAGTGTGAGAGAAAACGCGATTTTGTCGTGTTTGACACGTGCACGCCTAGCCACGTGGGATAAAAAGAACCAATCCCTGCACGTGACGTCCAAACGTTTCAGGCTTGCGCGAGCTTGGTTCGACAATCGGATCAATAGAAGCCAAATACACGGTGTAACAGAAAAGCGGAAACAAGCATTGAATTTACATAGCGCCCATGGACGCCCACTTTTCAGAGGTTTGCCGCACCCTGTAACTGCACTAAAAGCAGCAGCAATTCGTAGGCGCGAAGTGTGTGCGGCTAGACAGACAGAAGAACAGACAAACATTGAGCAAAAGGCATGGACGGCGTACAATTTAAAACATGGAGCAATTCCACAGAGACCCAGAATTTCGCGTGTAATTAACTCAGCCAGGCTGCTCCCTAGGCCTACACGCGACTACGAGGTGGATTGATAGGCCCAGAAAAACAACAACGACGCTGTTTCAGTCGCATAAAAGCGCCAAAAACAAATTGCTCTTACGCGCGCGACCATCTGTGCTAGCCTCGCAAAAGTTCATCATTTCCACAAATCACAAGTGAAAAGTACGAACTTTTGCTAGCCTACTCACTCTTGGCAACACAGGCCTAGGTTTCCTCGTTTTCTCATTAAGAGATTAAAAGTTTACAAGAAACGCCCACCGCCACCCCCTCCTCCTCCTTTCCCTTCCTTCGCTCGCCCGCTTTCAAAGCCGATGAAAAAGCGGGCCTAACGGCGAGGCGGGAAGCACTTTAATTACAGCCGATATCTGAAATGCATAAATTATTCTGCATCAGGGCCCCCCCCCCTTCCTAGTCCGGGTTCATAGCCCAGTCTTGTTTGCATTCTGCCGACAAGCCGACAATGGCCCGGAAGTTCCTTCTTCACTAGGCCTTACGGGCAGAAGCAACTTCTCACGGCCGGCATTGCCAAGTGCACAAAACACGTGACTAGAGGAATTAAAATACATTTTGCTGAAATTTAATTAGGCCCATTACGCAGTAAATGAATCTAATCAAATAGGCCAAACTGATTGCCATTATTCCCTTAATTTTGCAAAACTGATTCCGCCAACGAAATTTGAATCACCTAACCCAACGAACAATCGCTTTGGCCATTTTTAATTACATTTTAATAGTACCTTTTTGAGCGTAATTAACCTAATGTAAAGATGATTTAATACCTCGGAAAGCCTGCGTCATAATGAACCGCTGCCAATGACGTCGTAGAGACAACGCCATTCCCCATACTACAAGGATGAAGAGGATCCGTTTCACTTTTACGCCTCATGGCAATGTGAAGCAAGAGGCCTAACCGTAAATTAGCATTTTCCTTCTGCCGCCGCTCCAGGCTAAGTTAGTTCGGCCTGCTGAGCGCACGCAGACTGTCGGACCCACGGAAGCGAGCAATGTCAATATTTTGTCTTCTTGGTGAACGATCATATCCAGGGTTAGGCCTGGCCCCCACGCACCGAGATGCCAATTGCGATCATCATCAAAGCATCAAATCATCTTCAACTCCATCCAGCATGGCGGATTGGCTCTATCCGACCCATTAGAGTGAATGCGACCGTGGGCAAACACACACTGGAGACATGATCATCAAACTGCAGATGATGAGTTTGATGACACAACTAGGCCTCCTGGGCTTTCGATTGGGGAGGAGAGGGCTAAATTCCCCAAAGAAAAAGCGGACAAAAAATGTAAAACCGGGGGGGGGGAGCAGCAGCATAGGCTGCAATTGCCGCCCGCCAAAAGAAGCGAAAACAGTCAAAAGCTGGCAGAGACACGAAGACGGAGACAAACAGAGACAGTGTAACGGTGAAAACTACTTAATATTCCAGAACTGGAGGACATCAGCATGAACATAACCATCAAATGCACGAGAAATCTAAGTGGGAGATCCAGAGGCCTCCATCGGTGCTTCTGCTAGGCTCGAGAGTCCCTGTTGGCTGCGCAGGCGCCACTTGAGGCGCTGAGCGGAAGGACGGAGGACTGGGGAGAGGCCATTACTTGGTGCCCTCCAATATGGATTTTTCATAAGTTCAACATTGCTGGCGACTCTTTTGCCACCGAGGTCGGTCGCGACTTTGGACATTTACGATTTTGGGTGGACCGGTGAATGTAGGCATACGTCAGTCTGTTTTTTGTGCAAAAAAAACCCATTCTTAAATCAAGAAGAAGGATTAATATTTCGATCCGTTATTCGTTTATGAAACCAAACAATGAATGATGACGTCACGACTTAGACTGATCTCAAGGGGGCGTTTTTGTGCCTACGTCAGCCCGAAGGCAAAATGGCGCCCACAAACTTGACTAATGATGAGAAATGCTCGCAAATCCTAATCGCGCTCGACTATTGATATTTATATACAATTGTGTGCCGCCTAACGACGCGCATTAAATCCTCCATTAATCGCACGTAAGTGCCAATTTGAACGATTTCTGTCGTACACATGCCCAAGAAAGAGCCGGCCTGCCGGGCTAAACGCAGCGGCCTAGGCCTGCAGTATGCAAATACAGCCGAGTGTCCTTGAAGCTCTCGCTTGAATAACACTTGAAGTACACAAGCGTACAATGCAGGTCGTTTACATGCAGAGCAAGTGGGCCCAGTGCAACCCCTGCGCATAGCACTATTCGAAGGGAAGTTCATACACCGCCACAACATGAAGCCTGTTTTACTTTGCTCGGCCTGCCCAGATTCCTTCTTTACAAATTACGATGAAATGTTCATGGGTAGTCCAACTAGGCCACACGTATTTTAACTGCTTTTCTTGGCTCATAAACTTAATTAAAAGTGACACAAGTTTAGAGAGCTAGAAGAAAAAACGATCGACTACCAAAATAACTGCTGAACATGTAACGACGCTTCCTGTCACACTCAAGCAAATAAACTTAAGTAAGCCTGACACTAGTTTATGTCAGCCACCGGCTACCATAAAGTACAGGACAGCTCCGACTTAGTACAATGACACGTACAATATGGCATTTTATGGGCGAGATAAATTTGTTTTAATTTGAAATTTGAATCCTTCAGACAGGGTCCTTCGCTGTGCCTTTCTTCCCCGAGCATTTCAGAAATGAAAAATGGTCTTCAAGGGCTTTGCTAAAACTGGCTTTAGCACGCGTCAGCCGTCGAGTGAAAGGCCTAGCCGACATAAGGACAGATCTAGGTGCTCCTTAGAAACACACACAAGCAATCGGCACGTCCAAATCCCTCCTTTGAAAAGAAAACAGTTGGTGTAGGCCTTTGCCCACACGCACACCAGGCCCAACGCCTTTATTTATGGACGACGGCAGCTCTTCGCCCCACACACAGACAGACAGACGAACGTATGCACAAAACTCATGCAAGTTGTCAAGAAACTCTAGCGCTAGGCCTAGACAAATATTTCCACTCACATTTCGTGTCTTTTATCCGGCGGGAAAGTGTCATGTGACTCGTCTCCGCTTTATTCCCGAGCCTCAACAGTGCAAGCTAAAGTGAGAAATTGAGTCCGCAACCATGATCCAATCCTCCGTACAGAAGTACAGCTAGGCCTACCAGCGTGCTAGAAAAGCTGAAGACGCTTTTTTCTGCCTCCAATCAGAGCTATTGTTCATCAGCCGCAGACTCGAGTCTGCTAGGGTGGGCTCTTGGGCGAAACAAACACGATGCAATAGCCGCCCTGCATCGTCCTAATTAAACTTGATACGTTCGATGTTGGTGGCTAAGCGGGGTTCACACGCAGCGAACGTCAAAGGAAATATCGGTAAGCCCACTGTTAAGAAAAATGCAAATTTCATTAAAAAAACTAGACAATTGTGAGAACAGTCAGACATCGTGACAGTCGCAAGTCGCCGGTGTTCGCGTCCACGTGAGACCGGCTTTGCGGACACTTAAATCGCACTGGAATAGGCCTTCTGGATATTAAGGCCCACCACAATGGACGTCGAGACTCGAGATAGGCAGGGGCCGACAAAAGAGAGGCAGCTCCGCCGCACGTTCACACAAGCAGAGTTTAATCCCGGATTAGGCCTATCGTCCATTAAGCCTTTCTCTCGCCGCGCATTCCTCTAAGGCGCTTAACGGCCTGCCCAGCCGGCAATCTGCGGATGCCTCGGTCTAAGTCTATGGACGGATGTATGCCCCGTTGAAGTAGTGCACTTTGCACGTCCAAAAGACAACATCGTAGGTCGGGGGCATACAAAATAGAGGTGAACGAAATGCAAAATGGTTTAGCCTAAACGCAGACTAAACTGGAATTGAACGGGGTAGGCCTATGGATGAATGCGATACATGCACGATGTATGATGGTGACACTGCACACCACTCATATTCATGCTTAGTGAGTTCAGCAGGCCTATCCTTACATGGTGGGTTAGGCCTAAGCCTCCTCCTCCACATCGACTGAGAAGCTCTTTGCAATCTGGATATGAAAGACCATTGAATTTTTCACATCATTCAGAAGCAATTCAGCGGCCAAAGTGTTCAACGAGTTTCCCTTTCTTTCCTTCTCCGAGAAGCTAAGTGAACAAGACATGAATAATGCGAATTGACGCGCAACGACATGACGAGAGCGGCTCCCAACCAGTCGTCGTCCCTGTCTCGACCTAATCCAAGCCTCAGCCTGGGGCTACCCCTCAGTGGAACCGGCTTTCCTAAAGAGCTTTGCAGCCCACCCTACCTGCCCGCCGCCGATTACATGGCGCGAATAAAAATCGGATGCAACTGGCGACGACGGCCAGTCGCACAGTGCGAATATAAATGGCTTCCGAAAAGTGCCATCTGGACATTTGCTAGGCCTACACGCTCATAATTAAATCATAACTGGGAGCGCTTCTGCCTTTCTGTGTCTGGCTTTGACAATCGTCCCCGAATGACTCCCTTGGGTTCTTTGCCAGTTGGCATTAAAAAGGAATGACTAATGGGGCCACAGTTGAAAAGAAAATGGCCGCCGCGTGTACTCCAGGAGCCACTAGGCCTCAATTCAATTCAACCGTTATGTATGCCGCATTAATCCTCCGCTCTTGCAACGCCGACTCGTCAAGTACAGTTAGTGGGGTGGGAAGGGTCTCCGCCCCCCACAAGCGACTACGGAAGCGCAAAAGCTGAATTCAAATGGGAAAAATACAATGGAAAGGCTAAGCGAAACTAAATTCTCCAAATGCTTGATCGATTCAGTGCATGCATTAGGCACAGATAACTATGAGGTCCAGTCCATCCTACTTTGTATCTTCCATACTTTGCATCACTCCATTGTGCCTCCCAATCGCTTTTCAGGTCACTCAGGCCTACTCCAGAGATCGGACAGGCTGCGCCAAGCACACGTGGAGCATGTCTAAGCAATTCCTGCGCTCAACCGAAATCCTGAATCCTGGCCTCCTGATGATGACGGACCGCGAGACCAGCGATTGGGAATCAATGATGGAGTTGAGGAAAGGCGAAAGGGGTGAGGCCTACGTACATGGTGTAACCGAGGTGCGTGCGGGAAGAAACAATTTGGCAGCAAAGAAGTCGACATCTGCTCCCGGTCATCATCAGTCAAGTTTCAAGTCCTATCCTGAAAAGTGAAAAATCCAATTCCCAACTGGCAAGAAAAAAGCGCGACGAGATGAGCCGCCTACTAAATCAAACAGTAGTTCGGGGGTTCAGGCCATTTGGTCGTAGCCACGCTGTCTCTACGGTACTGCCGCCGCCACCAGACGGCGCTGATCACAAGTCGGCCATGTGATACCGGCATTTACACTATGCTGGCCTACAGCATTGGCGCCTCGGGGATAACAACCTAGGCCCGAGCGTTAATTTCCACAGCGACAACCAAATTGTCCTCAAGCCTTTTGACCAGTTAATTGAAAAGGAACCAATGAGAGAGCGCCCTGGCTGCATGAAGAACGACCGAAATAAATCCAATAAACAAGAGGGAATTAATGAGACGCGATATCTGAAGTTTATTCCAAGATGGCGACTCGCAAAGGGGGGAAGATGAGTCACTGACGCAGTCTGCCAGAGTGAATGGGGCGAGTGGACACCCCGAAGGCTCAGTCAATATTAATGTCCTTAGTAATCGCAT
Source organism: Polyzonium germanicum (assembly GCA_034700265.1). Lineage (NCBI taxonomy): Eukaryota > Metazoa > Arthropoda > Diplopoda > Polyzoniida > Polyzoniidae > Polyzonium > Polyzonium germanicum. The sequence goes on along the minus strand of JAQIYI010000581.1, from coordinate 7,705 downwards.
CGATGACAATCGACACAAGCACAATGGCACACAGGCGTATGATGGATACGGCCATCCTGAAGTTTAGGCCTAGCTGAAATAGACCGAGAGTCCAGTCCACTTATACGATGGCTAATGCAGCCACCCGCTACACCCAGTGAGAAAACAGCATGAGCAGCATCCGGTCGCAGAGTCGTTCCGTGTTATCGATCCGTGACAGTGTTGCCAGACTTGTAAGTAGGCCACTACATGCATCCTCGACTGCTCACCCTGACGATGAATCGAGAACGTAATTAAATGCAAAAGGGGATTTATGCTTATGAAGAGACGCACCAAGACAAACAGACAAGAGAGCATTTAGGGAACATCAAGAGTCATTGTCCCGACTGACACACAATTCAATCTATTCCGACTTGCCAAACAAGACGTTAATTTCCTATGCAAACACGAGCACGCGGAGGAAATCGAATAAATGCGCAGGCTGCCCGGCCACGGCGCTCCCATACTCCCGACGCCCCCGCGCACTGATTGACGCCGATCGTGTTGATCAGTAAAGCCTGGAGCGCATGTGCGGCAACCGTTGACTGTGCCTCTAGCGCCGCGGATTGCATCTGCCGCGGCCGCTCCTGGACCACATGGAAGAGTCAAGTGAACCGCATGCAAGCGGCAAGTCAAGCCGAGATGCAAAAATTGGGTCTTTTACACCGTCAAAACGACACCATGGAGCAACCAGCACATGCAAAATAGAAGCAGCCATGTTTTTTTTCTTTTTTTTTTCGTTTTTTCTAGCTCCTGATTTCCGCTTCCATTTTATTTTTAAATTTTGCAACCTTCTGATTGGTCGGCACTTAAGGTTGACCCTTGCCGCAAAGGCAAGATTTTAAATTTTTAAACTGTTGCCTCTGCGGCAAAAGGGTTGCATCTGGCGCTGCCGCGGCCGCTTGCCGCTCATGGAGTCTGAAAAGATGCATTTTGCATCTGAGCGTTAAAAGTTGCATCGCGGCCAAAAAGTCAACTTTTGCCGCACATGCTGTCCAGGGTTAAGGCGTCATCATCATCAAAATGACCAAGTTCATCATCAGTGTTTTCAGATGCAGCACGGCCCTATTGGAAGTAAAAAGACTTAGCACGGGACTAATGACAACGGGTGTGGGTGGGAAAGTGATAGCAGAGCTAATACAGGCCTAATGTAAAACTAGGAAATGAACATCATCCCTTTATTTACACTGAAAGCAATCATTTCCCCTCACTGTTCCCCGCCTGTCTGTGTGCATGGAGTAGGCCTACGACAGTTGGTAAGACCCAGCGTACGTTGTTGCTGCCTCGTTCATCGCCAAAACCAGCCGATCGAATATCGCGTGATTCGCGTGACCGACATTTGACGCGGTCTTTTGCGTCTGTTTTTCAGTTTCAGTTTCTCGTGTGCTCAAAGAGGCCTCAGCTGATCACAGACCGCGTCGTCAGTGACGTCACCGCGTTTGAAACTGCATGTACTCACGGATTTCCACTGCATTCTCCCTGCAAAACCGGAAGTTGCTAAAGCTCATCTTCACTCGAGACAGGTCTGAGGTTTGCTTTACTGTGAACGCGTACAAGATAAAACTAGCCACGCTAAGAGACTAATGAGCCCAGGTTTAGGGCGGCCGTTGTTTGTTACTAGGCCTAGCAGTGCTTTGGCATAATTATGCATTTTAAAAATGAGGTCTTCGATCGCTGGCGGTCATTATTAGAAGCGTCTAGAAAATATTGAAATACCTTAGGCCTAACTGTTTTAGCATTTCTAGTTCAGCAAAGTGCTCAGAGTCCACTGGCGTGAGCGAAATTGGAAAGGCAAACAGCTTCGCTGCCCCTGCTGAGAAGGTTCTCGGCATCGTAACAATTTTTATGGCTGTGCGGCGGCCATTTTGAAAGCGCTGCGGCCGCTATGGCCATGACTGGAAGGTGGTCTATGCAAGTGGCCCTGCCCCTCCATGATTTCAGAGCGGGAACTCCATAAAGACGAGCGAGCGATGGAAGGACGGAGGAAGGACTGGAAGAAAAGGCAATTTGGGAGCGACAGTCACGCGATTCGTACACATGGCAGAGGCCGGGCTAATTTAATTTGTCCTAATTACACATGCCGTGCTCCTTGCCTGGACAATTAATGCACAAGAAGAAGAAACCAGCAGCGACCAAGAGAGAAAACCTACTAATTGCCGCTCGGAGACACCCTGTATGCGTGCACTTGATGCATTCAGGCGGGCCCATCGAGCGCCTTGCGCATTTCATATTCAAACCGGTGAGGAATAAAACGATCGCGAGGATCGACATGGCAACATAAATTAAGAGCAATTACTCAACTATTAGGGACTTGGGCCTGCTGCAAGACGACAATGACCTGCGGCTCCTAATTTAATTGCAATTTGCGAGATATTGCAGACAATAAGCCCGCGACGACATAATGGAAAAACGACACTAATTATATGATGATGAAAATAGGCCCACGTACGAAGGAAGCCTTCGTCAGTCACGAGTTCGCATCGCAGTTTCGAATCGAGGCGCGGCTCTCGATGCAGGATGGCGGCGAGCGGAAGACGCCATGTCGCATAATTACGGTCGTACGAGTTTAGATGAAATTGGGCAATTGAGAAGCAGAAATCTTGCGAGAAAAGCAGGCCGGAGAACTTCCGCGCAAGCCAGTTGGGCTCCGGAACAATGTAAGCTCTTGCTAAGCTACGCGGGCGGGGTTAATGACTAAAGACCTTTTCCGAATTTCATGGACTTGAGAAGTGGAAGCGCGCTTAGGAGGCCCACCCGTCATCGGCGCAATTAGGCCTACCAGCAGCAATGGTTCATTCATACGGTGCAACGACGACTTTGGAAAACTCAGAAATTGGAAGGGAATGTCGGCCGAGCACTAGGCCTACGGGCCTTGTGACAGCCCTGCTTATGTTGGCGAACTCGGCTACGCCGATGCGCATAACTCAACCTGTGTTCAAGCTGCGGCTGACTCGGCTAAAAGCAAATCTCGGGCTCAAGTGATTTTTGTTATTCCTCAAATTAAATCTTGCCTCTAGAACTTGTAGGAATCGTCCGACCATGGGAAAGAAGGAAGAAATCAAGGTGGGGCTTAAAAGTGGGCCTAAGACAACGGACGGATGGACTGAATGAGCATTTATTTTGGGGGTGGGCAAAAGCGGAGGGGCAAGAAATTGCAACAAGGAATTCGTGTAGGCACCAAGTAGGCCTCTTGGCTAGGCCTACGCGGCCACCAACACGTAGGCCTTCAAATTGCTCTCTCTCGGCTCGATCCGTTCGAACGACGATGGAAAATGAGCCACTTTGGCCAACACCAGCTCGCAACCAATTTCCCTCTCCGTTCGAATATAACAACAGCAACAACAACGAGGCTTATATCGCGCGCCTGCACCTCCTAGGCCTATTTGTGCACTTAAATGGCGAGCGAGGCCTAAATGGCGCTACATAACGCAGTGGTCGGTCCTCCATATTGGAGGCGCTCGCCTCCCCCTACATGCCTCAGTCTTAGCGCAAATCCCCTCGCGCACAAGACAAGACACACACCGACAGCCAGGTGACCCCTTACGGGCACGAACACTCTTTGGGGTCGTGAAGCAACCAAATGCTGCTGAAAAAATGTGCCACGTTTAGGAGAAGGTAAAAGAAAAACCCACCTCACAGTTAACAACCATCAAATGACCGGTCACCGGTCCACCGTCCACACAACAACACACACGGGAGAAACAAGAGAAATTATCTTCGCTTTTACAGGGTGGCTGCCTGCGACTGAACCCGCGCTCTCAACTCACTTAAAGCTAGTCCCATGGACCTTACGCCTTCAGCTCGTTTCGGATGGACGACGAGCATGTACCACGCGGATTTAAAGTAAAAATTCGTCCACGTGAAAGCAGCGTACCTACTTTGTAATAACAGGCCCCTGAAATCGCCACCACTAGATGCAAACAAATACCATTGTTGGCTGTTGTTCTGGGCCTACTTGTTGTTTGGCTGTTCGACCAAGGGGCCGGGCCTCCAAGAAACCTCCACAAAGCCACTATCAGTAAAGGCCTACGGGGACATCAATCAAACCGCTAGGAAAGTAGGCCTAGATAGCCAGACAACAAAGGAGAAGTGGGCTAGGCCTAATGACCACTGTCACCCTTTAGAACCCTTTGATTTCGTTGCAATTGATCGTAATCGAGCGTTATGGATGACCATCAGGTCCACCGATTCATCCGGCAAGAAAAGAAGAAATAAACAAGCTCAATCGATAAGCCTACAAACATGTGGCCTTGCAAAGGCTTCTCAACAGTTCACCTTTAGTAGCCAAATTTAGACCTTAGCTAGCCGAACTTGAAATTTAAAGGCCTAATTAAGTCCCCCCCCCCGTCCCATAGAAATTAATCATTCAATGCTTCGTGCAATCCTATTTGATTAGGCCAGGCTTAATGCAGATTAACCTTTGGTCTATTACACCCTGGCTAGGCCTACAGTCGAAATCTCTGTAGGCCTACTCAGCGTCTAACCGATTATTTACCTTTGTAGGCTTGTTTTAATTTGGGCGTAGCAATTTATTAGTTTTGTATTTTAGTTATGTAAACTTAGGCTAGGCCTACATGTATCCAGTAGGCCTACAATGAAGGCCTACAGTAGAGGAAGGGTTAATACACTATATAGGCGATTACACGGGAGTTTAATTCCGGTTTTATTCCGGAATGAGCTCATTCTAATTCTTGTTTTAATGGCTCAGTGGGGCGGAGCGCACGCAGCTTGCGAGTCTGCTCACTAGAGGCTACATGGGGTCGTGGGTTCGATCCCCACTTGCACATCCCCTGGGTGTGCGCGCCCATTTGTACAACTCCCGTGTAATCGCGTAGAATGTTTGGAATAAGAACGAAATTGTGCTAAACTCCAGTGTAACTCGGTTATTCAAATTCCAGGAATTGGGAATTAGAAGTCGAATTAGCCGGAATTAAACTCCCGTGTAACAGCCTATATTCAGCCCTTCTTCTAGGTTAGTGTTCACACTCCGTTTAGGAGCTGCCAGTATAGGCCTTCCATCTCTACATGTGAGCGGCCTGCAATCCCTAAGACTTATAACGAACACTCAAGCACGACTTGAAACAATTTAATGGATTGAGTTATTGACCGCACGCTCAATCTCAAGATTGAAATTGCGATCTTAAGAATGCGCAGCGATCAATAATGTGATTCAATGGAAATTCTTACGTGCGATGCAACACGCTGACTTGAGTAAGACAAGTTCAAGTCTGTGTTTAGTGATATGGTTATGGCCCTACGACTGGTATTGAAATCTTTTTTTCCAAAATTCGTTATGCCTATTTGAGATCAGTCAAGTTTGGCTCAAATCACTATTTTTCTTACCGTCATGTTTGCCTACTATCTAAGGAAACTTGAGACTAGCTGACTCCATAGGATTACATTGGAAAGACAGTCTCAAGTCTTCCTTTATAAGCCTTAGGGATAGCAACCTTAGTTCCCTATGCTACAGGAGGGAGTAGGCCTAACCTATTTTTATTATTATTTTCCACAAAAATAGTTTCGGTAATTTAGCCCACATGATGTTAGGGCAGCTAGGCTAACTATTCATAGTGTTTGGGCAGGACTAGAATTTAGTTTAGATTGTCTCAAGTCGTGCTCAACCGATCGTACCACTAAGACTTGTATCCATAAGGGTTATAAAGTTATAACGAACAGTTGAGCGCGACTTGAAACAAAGGAAACTAAGCCTCTAAAATTCTTGTCTAAAACGTTGCGTCTTCATGACTTGAATTAGACTAGACTTGAGATGAGCTAAACTAAGCTCTGCTCAAGTGACAAATTTAGTAAAAGATAGAGAATGGAGAAATGACGTCATCGGACCCTGTCTTGGGATTTTTTCAAGTAGAGGCAGCTCTAAAAGTCATAACAGTAGTGATTCCAGCCCAAGACCCGTAGGCCTATCACGAATGCAAATCTCCGACCTGTCTCTAGTGAAGACAGCTTCGGTATCTTCCGACTGGGTCAACCATCAAATTTAGTTTGTAGGCCACAACGAATTGTGACTGCAATCTCCCTTCATAACCGCGAGTTATTCCGATTTGCATGGTGTATGGAAATGTCAAATCTATGGAGCCTGCATAATTACGCCCTAGACGGGAACCGGGAATGAAATGAAGCACCAACATCGGCCTCATCATCTCAAGTCGTGAGTAATTTCCTACGCAGAATGGTTAAAAATGTGCGACTTGTCATAACCAGTTGACCTCGTGCAGAGACATGCTAAGCAAAACCTAGCCTTTTTTGCAGAACCTAGAACGTCATAATGCCAGGTTTGGATCAAAACTAGGCCTACCGTTGTTGAAAGGTCTTGAGGGCGTAGGCCTACATACACTGTAGGCCTATATCTATTGTAGGTGTTGAATGCACATGCGAAGTTAATTATGCTAACCTACTAGGCCTAGCGGTTTATGTTTTAATTCAATCTCAAGACAGTCAGCAGGCAAAACAAAATATTGATTTTGTGGTTTACTTAGGCCTAGGCCCATCCAATAATCCATGTACCGTATGTCTACAGCAATGCGTAGCCTTACATTCCACTGTTTCCTATTGGCCTACAAAAGGAAATTAGGTCTAGGCTATACATTTATAGGCCTAAAAGTAGGCCGTCATTTGGACACTTTCCATTTAGCCGGTAGCAAAATGACACTGTTTTGGCAAGATTGTGATGATCGTCTATGCATTAGCCCTAGGCCTAATCGGGCTACAAATATTTGCTAAGCTTATAGAGACGCCGAATAGCCCTACTTAGACTAGGCCTACATGTAGGCCTACTAGTTATTTTCATTAGGATTGTCACGTAGTGGCATGAGGCCTCCATGTTTTGAGAGGGCGAGTCATTTTAATCACCAACACGCGGCTGGAGTCGCCCACGAGGAAATGAAACGTATTTTAAATATAAAACAAGCACGGTATATGGAGAAATAAATGGGCAATATATTGGCTATCGGAATATATTGGCTATACATTGGAAATATATCGGGAATATATGGGCACTGTATCGGGATATATGGGCAAAATACCGGGAATATATTGGAAATAAACTGGAAATATTCGAAATTGGAACCGTGCCATATACTCGTACATGTATGCCGAATATATGGGAATTATATTTAAAATATATGATGCGATATTGCCATATGTTATTGGGACCATGCCATATATGCCGAATATATTTAAAATATATAATGCCATATATTGAGCCATATGTTATTGGGGCCATGCCATATATGCCGAATATATTTAAAATATATAATGCCATATATTGAGCCATTTGTTTCTAATGGCGACATATATTTGGAGTAGGCCTATGCTGTATTGGTCATATATTTTAAATAATTGTGATGAAAATATATTTTTGTACCATACCGGTAGGCCTACCATATAAGCCGAATACCGTATATGGGAAATAAATTCAAAATATATGACGTGCTATATATTGAGCCATATAGGCCTACCGCTATTTTAAATGGTCACATACATGTAAATTTGGAGTGTATGTGTATTATTGTGTAATATAATATTTTAAATATCACAATCAAAATAATTTCTTGCACAATACCGGCACATTGAAAATAGTTGGAAAATATATTCTAAATAGGCCTATTCGTATATTGTTGGCTTATTATTATTATTATTTTTATAATTATATAATTATATATATATATAA
>JAQIYI010000580.1:0-17429 GCA_034700265.1 Polyzonium germanicum | reverse complement strand
CGATTAATAGACCTATTCAATGTACATCAATTTCTAATGACTTATTTGAATTAATATTTTATGGACTTAATTTAAAATTGAAGGAATCTAGGTAATCAGAGCTCAATTACTAAATAAATCGTCTGTTTATTAATTCCTTGAACGACACGTAGGCCTACCATATTTAATGAGATGCAGTCTGATTGCAGTTTTAAGCGAAACTCCATTTCTCGCTTCTGGATTCAACGGAAAGCACGAGGCCCTGTCCCATGAGTTTAAAGTCCTCGACGATGGCCAGGACGTTTGGCGTAACCTTTGGACCTTCACTTGATCCCGCTGCTAACATGCTCGCGTCGATTCCGGCGATCTAAAACGATTAATTAAATAACCATTATTAACTAGGATGGAATGATTAATTAAATTAGAAAGTAAGAAACCTTAAACGGCTGCGGAACAAAGCTTGATGGTTTCCAAAGTACAGCGATGCAGGAACCTCCATAAGGGTCGTAGAAAAACAGCGCCACGTGTTCAAACGCCTCCTGCGAAAGGTCATTCATAAAAGAAATTATTTTCAAATAAATCGAATGAGATGGGCTCAAATGATTAAAATAGTCATGGAATAGTACGGCACAGGTAATTGCCCCTACAGGTAATGTAATTAACTTACCCGCAGACTTTTTAAATAGATCAATGCTGGATTAAAATCGACCACGGGCAGCACGTCTTTATCATTAGTGGCGCTGAACGGCTTCTGCTTAAGTCTTTTAGTCGAACAGGAATCCACGGCCATGTAGTGCGTGGGAACCAATTTCACGTCCAGATTGATTACGACGTCATAGGGCTCCAGTGGAGGTCTAAATGCAACCTTAACGAGTTAATCGATACAAATTAGGAAGGCTTTTCTAAGAATTGGCGAGTAGCATGTAATGCAACTATAGTTGCATTACATATATGCTACTCGCACATTCATAGGCCTACACGCTATTTGCGTTTGCCAGTGATCCACGCGATGTATACCGACCTTGTACTGGCTTTTCAGACTGTGCGTGACGAGCGCCGCCTCGATGGTCTTGATGGACTCGAGCGCCAGGACTGTCATCCGGTGGAGAATCTGCAGCGTGGGATCGCGCCTTGTCCAGTGCGAGTCCGAGGTGTCGAACGGCGTCACGATGAACATGGCGGGCAGCGAAGTACGCCGCTCGGTGAACTTGTTTTGAATGTCGACTACTTGCTCGCCTAGGATTAATTCAAAGAATCAATTTTGCAGAAGCCAGCGACAGATTTAAGTTAAATTAAACCAATCCTGTTTTGGAACGTACTTGTTAGTTTGCTGTTTAGATTGACGATTAGTGGAATGCTGTGCCAGTCGTGCGACACGAGGAACTGCAAAAAGCGTAGGAAACCAACCTGTGGACAGCTTCATGAGGACAAACAAAGAAAACAAAATCAAAATCTGTCAGTTGGCACTTGAATAACGGCATCCCACATAAAAGTAACATGTCGCTCCACATGCGATAAAGAAATGGAACCTAAGGTTGGAAGGTATTATTATTATTAATTTATTAAGGTGGCAGTGGGTGAAATGCCCGTGCGCCACCAATAAGGTATGTTAATACAAATACATAGCTCAGAAAAGTTAAAAATCCAAATAATTAAAGGATAATTTACACAACGATATATTGATGTCTTTTGCCGTTCAAACCGAGGCCGCAAGCAGAACTTGAACGGGACTTGAGACTGCTTTTGCAATATGGAGCTAGACAATCTCAAGTCACGTTCAAGTTTTCCATATAAATATGAGGGACACCAACGTGCTTTAAGTACGCTCGCGATGTGATGTCACTCGGACCACTAGTTGGTCGCACCTCGTGCTACTAGCCTAGGCATACTCACACAGAGACTGTGTATGGATACGGCGACAGGAAGAGCTGAGCCACGACGAGGTCGATGCAGATGTCGGGAACGTGATCCGCCAACAGCTGCGCGCCCAGCCAGCGCTTGGCCAATCGGCAAGTCGCTCCGTAGCTGGCGTGATTCAACTGCAAACTGAAATAAAAAGCCTTTTAAATCCTAGTTAGTAGGCTTGAGGAAAACCTAACATAGCTCAAGCATCGTCAGATGTCGATCGCCTTACGGTCTTGAGTCGTGTTACAAACCGCGATTTAAGTTTCTATAGTGAATTAGTGATACAACTTTGAGAATGGCCTTGAGTGTGTCACTGAAGATTGAGCTCAGCTTGAGCTAGGTATGTAGGGATATAAAGAAAACTAACGCGACTAACACCATGCAGGGAACAATAAAGGGAACACAGTCTAAGTCATGTTCAAGTTGTCCTATCACCCCCTAGGGTCAATACCAACGTAAGTTTAAGATCATGGAGTTTCGGGCTTGAGCTTAATTATGTTAGAATTCTAACTCGGAGCTTAAGTTTCAGACCTGCTTAATACGTGAATGGAACTCGAGGGCTTTCTAGGAATATGGAGTGACAAAATTCAAGACAAAACATGGGCTTACCCATGCAAGGCAGTCGTGATTTTGGGCATGGCGACGGAGACGGCCTCAAGATCCGTGGACTCGTCCGCGTCACGCACGACTATTAGTCCGGTCTCGGTTCGGACTTCTCGCAGGGCGGTCAGCTCGTGCGGGCTGAAGACGACCAGTCTGAAGAGGAAGCCGTCGACGAAGACGTCCGCGTGAGCGGGCTGAGCGACAGTCGGTAAGCCTGCTGTGCCGCGCAAAAGCTCAGCCAATGTGACGTGGAAGGCCGCCTTGAGGCTGCGGATCGCGGCCACGTCCTTCGGCCACTTGCTGCTGCCTTCCAGGCGCAAAATAACTGAAGCACAGTGGAGCGAAACAATGGAATTAATAAATTAGCTCGACAATTAATTATTCAATCATAGATTGAATCAAAATATAAACCAGTCAATGGCTTCAGCAGAGATGGAAGGGTGCTGAGGTTCTCCTCGTCCAATAGTTGCGTCCTTTTCTTCTCAGTCAAGCTAGCGTTTCTTCCAACAGGCAGCTGAGGAAAAACCTGTACGCAAACATAAGAAACTCTGAAATTCAGTGTCCGAGCGAGCTTTGTGTGCTCTTTGAACGTATCTTTTTATTGTACAATACAGGGAGTATTGTTTTGTGAACAGTAATGGGTTTCTAATTTGTCAACAGTAAAGGGTGCGCTGATTTGTGTTCAATGCAGTGCAGTGCAGTGTAGTGTAACGGTTCATGAGTGTTTCATTGCCCTTAAAGAGATATGAAAGCTGCTTGCTCACCTCGGTGTACCGGAACACTGGCGAGATGCCCTGAATGGACGAGATGGGTAACACGAGACCTTCGAGAGCGCGAAGCTTCTTGGCGAGGACGTCGTAGGCCTTGAGAACTGCCACCGCCTCTTCCTCGCCGGAACCGTAGTTGGCGGGCTTGCTGGCACCTCTGGGGCGCAGCAATGACTCCAGAGACCCTCCCACGTAACAAAAATCGTTTTCAAGAATGCCAGCATGCCTGAATTAATAAATAAATACAATGCTTAATTCCTAGAGATCAAATTAAAAAACAAAGAAAAATAAAGACAGAAATTATTGGACACAATGTCCATCTAAAAAGAAACCTTTGAAGAACCTGTCGCACGACCTGTTGGCAGACCATGCGTCTTTCGGCCACGTTGTTCGCCGCCCATACAACGGCCTCGCAAATGCTCGAGTCATGGAAGCGACGCAGCTCGGACAGGTCTCCCCAGAACTCTCTGAAGTGGACCGCCTGCGCGAGATAACAATGATTCAAAATTGAAAGTTGTGGAAACACTAAACAAAGAAGTTCTCATTCTCACTTCTGCGTTGTCCGCGTGCGGGCCTTTGTCCAGAACGCTCGTGCTCAGAACGGGGTCGAGCAGAAAGCCGATCATCAGTTGGGCAGTTTCCTTGTACGACGGAGGTTGCTTCGAGACGGGCCACTGTTTGTGACAAAGCGTAAGTTTTGAAATTTGCGGTTCAGCGATGGCACGATGCCTATATGCAGAAAGGCATAAATAAATTGAAACCTTTGCTACTGGCTTCAGATGGACGTCCGCGAATTTGATTCGGCTACCGAGTCCGGCGACCAGCAGTTCGATGATCATCGAAATGGCGGCGGCGGTGTAATCGCTGTTGTTGTCCACCAGCGACAGTTTGAGTCCGAGCTTCTTCACGGCGCCCTTGAAGCATTGCAGCTTCTGGAAGCTAAGATTAGCCCAATTAATTGAGTTCCAGTTAATTCCTGCATTTTAGAAAATCACAGTTCCTTAATTCTCACCAGATGACGTGATCGAACTTCCTGAGGAAGGGGACGGGTGTCATGAAAAGCGCATCGAAGCTGTTCGTTCCGCACGTGTCCAAAAGCTCCAACGCCAATTCAGCTTCGTGCCTCACCTTTGAAGACAAAAATGGTTCCATTTAAACCAGGCTAGTCCGAAGAAATAAAAAATAAATAAACTTACCCTCTGAAAGGTGACTCTGGACATGTTGGCGCACAGGTTGACATACCCAGATACGTCGACAAAGACGACCTCGTAGCCAGCGTGGAATTCAACTAACGATGGCGCGTGTTTGTCGGTTTTGGCCGTCTGGCACAACGAGATTCCCTCCGTCGTCCAACTGCTTTGTTCTACGAAAGACATATATGAGTCAGACTGAATTAAAATGCTTGGGTTCTAAACTCGAGTAAAAACCTAAGCCAGATGAGACAAAGAATTAAGCTCACTTAAATGAAGCCAAACGTTGCGTGCCAGTTGGTAGCTGCTAGTCAGCAGACTCAACTTCTTCGTCTGGAGCAGGTAAGCAGCGTACATGGACAAGATGAATGCCGAGAAGCCTCCGAGCCCCTGAAAACAAAACAATTTAAACCCAGTCCTTAAAGTTTTACATGGGCGAAAGTGAATGTCTCGAACCGTGTCCAATTCCCGCTGATGAAGCCAGACTTTGAGCAGAATTATGCCTTCCTTGATACCGTCCACGTCGCCAACAATTTCGCCGAGGAGCTGCAAGTTGCGCTCGAAAGTGAGGTCGGTCAATATGGACGCGTTGTATTTCGGCGTTGGCACGTCGCAGATGGAAGCTGCAAATAGAATCAGGCTCAGGATGAAAAAAACACGAAAATGTACACGTACAATGTATATGCCCGTAGAATAAATGTACGAGCGAGCCAGTACACTAATGAATCATTAATAATAATAATTTCTACACTAGCAGCCTAGTAAAATCAAACACTTGGAGCCTACTGGGTTCATCCAACTTTTGAAAGAACCACGAAGAACTGACGTTGCTCTTCAACGGCGCGAAAAGCTGCATCTTCATGGACTCTCGAGGCAAGTGCGGAAGGAGAACCAACGTGGCCTTCTTTGAGAGTTTTCCTGCAAATAAAATAGTTTTCTAAAACAAAGTTATTTTTAAACTCAGCGCCTACACTATAAAACTGGATCCAATTCTGTTTTGACCGTGTCAAGATGGGGATTTAAATAAAAAACATATGCGATGTTTTTTTATAAAAAAAACACCAAAACTAACCTTTTGGCTTCACGAGCAGCACCGGTTTAAGGGAATCTCCGTGAAAGTACGAGAACTGAAGATCCTCGCACAACTCGGAGTCCTTCAGCTTCGTCGCCAGGCATGCCAAGTAGAATGCGCGCTTTTGGTGGTAACCTTGGTTGATGCGGTCAGATTTTTCAAACAACGACTAAATGCATACACAAGAAAGAAAACTCGGATCACAGCGCACTAAGGACAAGTCTTAGCTAAGGCGTGCATTAGATATTTTGGATTAAACAGTAGACAATTCAGTGCACACCTTTGGCATCTCGACGGCCAAATCCACGTGGACATTGGGACACGTCGACAGACCCAGCGGGTAACCGCCAACGACTAGAACGGCGGAGGGCCTCTCAAAGCGAAAACCGCCGGCCTTCCGTTTGGACACTTCGTTGTAGCGAGCCGGAAAATGGATGCCGGATCCAACTTCAGTCCAGAAAGAGTCACTTGCCTTGAAATCGGAAGAAACCGGGTCAATTATAATTATCGGAATGTATCAAGGAAGCAGGCTCAATTAGCGAATGATTATTGATTAACAAATAGAGCTGCAGAATAATGTGCAAACAATAATGTAATGAATGATCAGGCCTATTATATTAGGCGCCGTAATATTAATTACGGCCCGTCTATACATTAAGTACGACACTAGCCTAAGAAAATGATATCAACGCGTAGGCCTACGTCTGGGTACTCCTGGTCAGGTAATTGCAACAGGAAGGACGTCAAAGAAGTGACCAATGCTGCGATGGCCGTTTGATGTTTCTTTTTCGGCTTCACTTCCTTTAGCAGTTCTTCAACCTGCAATTTAATTATACAGATGCGCAAATTGAGTTGAGTGCATGAAAAATTGCAGTAGGCTACTGGCCTTTTGAGTGAGTTGGCCATTGTTATCTGCGGGCTCATCACTGGCAGTGGTTCACCACCTGAAGTCTAAACAGGCTGGAATGGAAGAGGCTCTCCGCCTGCCGCAAAGAGTTCAGCTCTTGGTTGGTCGGCTGTTGGTAAAGTCCACGGGCTGCGGACGACGTCTTCTGGCGCTTGTTGGGCCTATCACTGCGTCCGTCCTCCAACTCTCTCGCTGCTGATGGCCGCCCATCATAGTCGTCTGCGTTCTCCAGCAACATTTTCACGTCTGAAATGATTCGAATGAATGATCAAACACGTGTTGGCGGCACGGCCCTGGCTTAGGCCTACCTAGTTAGGGCTAACCTATGCCTCTGGACTACAATTAGACGAATCTCCACAAATTGGACAATGGAAGGTAACAAATAGATGTCTACGTACCATTCCGGTGGACAATTCAATATTATTTCGTCAAAGCAGAACGATAAATCGTTTTGCAATTTCAGCTAAAACACGCACAGTCGTAAAGCGGAATAGCAGACGACAGAACGTAAGTTCCTAAAATGTTTGCGTGACGCTACAATGACGCTCCAGCTAAAGACGCCGAGTTATGACCTAAAGCAGAAAAATAATCATTTAAAATTTGCCTCAACTTGTCAAATAAATAATAGTAATTAGGCCCATGTTTAGCTGATGTCGGGAGTGGCGAATTAGCGCTCAATCGAAGACAAGTAAAGCATAAGATTTATTACTTTTCTTAAGTAAAGCGCAATAGTACATGAGCATTTGTTAATATATAGTTCCAAATGAATAAAACATCATTATAGAGGAAGCTATAAGCTTATATTCGAAGTAATTAAAATGAAGAATTCTTATTTAGTATTCATACATAAACATGGCCGTCGTGCACGGGCTCGCCCTGTATACTTGGGCCTACGCAGTGCACGCACTTATTCGATCAACACACGGATTTGATTATACGCTAGTCTTTACAATATAACTGAGGCTAGTTTGGAAACACGTTAATTAACTTAACCAAATACGTAAATTTGCTTTGCTCATCCATTTAGGCAGAATTAATATGTTGGAATAAATGTGATTTTAATTAAAAGGGCACACATGCTTCAATGGATTTCTAATAGGATTAAAATGCAATGGGAAATAACTCTTAGGTGAACACGTGATTGGAAATTAATAAGCTTGTTATAAAATGGTGGCCAAAGAAACCTTTGTGACCTCTTAAATGCGATTATGTACTTAAAGGGGATGTCATTGTCACTTCAAGCGGATGCCCCTTTAATAAGCCATGACACTTCCTCTTCCAGTCCTAATGACACCTCCCTTTAAACGCTAATGGTTCTGTCGCTTTAAGACCTAATGACTTCATGATATTTCAGCTTTAAGAAGATTTCTGTATTACTTAAAACCGGCGTTTCATCGGTATATCAACCACTACTGGATACCCCTAGCTTTAAGCTACTTCCCTAAGAAGTTCCCTAGATGTTCATCCTAATTAAAGGGGCGTTATCGGTAATATTTAAAGGGGTGTTATCAGTTGTACTTAAAGGGTCATCAGTAGTTTTTACATGAGTTAAATGACTCAAACGTTTCAATTGAATCATGCTAACTTCAATCATCAACATCAATAAGATGGTGGCCGGCTGCTGTCACAAGGTAAATGAGCAATTGCATAAAGGTCCTGGACTAATCACTGTCTATTGATAGTTTGATACCAAGAATAACTAAGCGAGGGCCTACTAGGCTAGTTACCCTAGTAGCATTTAGCGCAACTAATCGTCCGAGGGATCTCACGTGCCGGCATCACATTCAAATCGCCTGCAACAATGGAATGTTTATTTAACATTTGCGAAAACAATTGTATAAAAAAGCATTAAACAAAAGACTTTAAAAAGCTGTCGACGGCCATGCAAGCCAGGGGTGAAAGGAGAGTGAATTAAATCGGTGGAATTTTGCCCTTAGAGAAGTGATTTTGGAATGATATTACACGGATAAGTTGATTAGTCATAGTGGTTAAATTAACGGACATATATCGTATAGACAAGTGGAATATATGAAAATGCTATAGCTGCTTGGATCACGTATTTGACCACGACCTAGTGAGAATTAATTAGCCGCAAACGACGAGCAATATCACAATTAAACCTAATTTTAGATTCGAAACAACGGGTAACGCCCCCAAGAAAATGTGCACCATATGAAGCGACACCTCGACTGCAAATCAAACGTAACATTTATGAGCAAGTATTGAGAAATAGAGATAGAACTGAGACAGGACTGTGGAATCTTCATTAACCAATTGTTTTAACGAGACTCTGCGATGTGTGTCAACTTCTCTTGCATTACCCTGTAATATTAAACCCCGCCCTTTAGCAGCCAGCGTTAGTAACTAGCGACGATTTGCAGAGTGGACCCCAAAGGTCCCACCAGAAGCCTAAGCTACGCTTGAAGAATTGCAGGGTAGGCCTATTGCACGTTGCCAATTTGAAAAATCTTAAACTCTGCATTTAAAAAAGAAAACATTCAGACTAGGCAACAGGTAACACTCATTACTCGGGGTAACTGCGCTCAGAAAATAGAACGACCAAGGTCCTACAGTAGGTATTTTGTCCCTACACGTCATTGTTTTAGAAACTATGACGAATGGAGTGAGCACATGTATTGTCGGCCTATCGTTTCACAATAAAGAATTAAAAAAAACTGCACAAAAGCGAAACTGATGGGGAGAGCGGAAGTCCAAGGGTAACCTGTTTGTGACGCAAGCGCAGTACCGTATACAATGGTATGATGATTTAACTCACTCGAGCCGGTACCAGGGTGTCCAAGAAGTTGGCCAGACTCACTTTACAAGAGGACCGTCACACTACCGAAGCATTTCCATGTGCCTCTGCCTATGCTTAGTCAGCATCTCGACGACAGTCACCAACTTCTTGACAGCCGGCTGAAAATTTAGGAATTAGGAACGTCAATATTCAAGCAGGGTGAGCCAAAGCATAGCGGTATTTTGAAATTAATTTTCACAACAAAATAGATAATTCAGAAAATGATTTCAAAAAAAGGGTTTTAAATGGTAATTAACGCACCCTGGTACGGCTCAGTATTTGTAGCTCGCCCAAGTGCGTGACGCATATGTGATGAAGAGTGGCCAAGTCTCGGGCTGGATCGGCGCTGACGATTTCATCGGCCTCTGGCTTTTCACGCACGTTCTATTAAGCCAACAAAGTACTTAAAAGGACGATTTTCAGCAAATACAAGTGATCAATCTGCCAGCACTTCTTAATCTTACTGAAAGATGGTCGAGAAACAAAATCATCCGTTCTTTGTTCTTCAGGATGAAAGGATTGACGACTTCCATGCAGGGTTCCTGTTCATCCAATAATAATAAAAACAGCTGATTCAATTACTAATTTAATTAGGTGCATTTTTATTCATATTTCAAGAAGTTCGTTGAGTAGGCCTAGATTTGAATAATTAGTCGAGACATACAGTATTATCATGCAGACACAACTCTATTACAAGTTAATTTAATTATTATTTTTATTTAGTAAAGTATTTAAAGGGTCAAAATAAAAGCGACAGTCCCACCTTTCCACCAAATTCAATAAGGTTGGCAAGACTTTGAAGGCACTTTGCTACCATGATGAGACTGCGCGCAGCCATTTCACATGGAGGATCTGGACGAAAGCGGAAACGAAAAATGTTTTAGACAAGAAGAGAAAACATACAGGCAGCACCAGCATCTGCACTAGTGCTACGCTCTCTTGGCCGCTCAAAAGATGAAATAAATTTACCTGTGATGAGATTGAAATGACGTGGATTGAGAATTGCAGGACACAACAATCTCAGAAATATAAAACCACTGCAAACAAGAGACAGAAAAGCAGAGTTAGGAAAATTGATAAGCTCATAATTATGATTTTTACGCAAAACACTGCAATTGGTGAGCAATCGGGTGAGCTTATTAAATTTAAGTATTAAACTCCTACCTGACTACGCGGGTGCGCACGAGCGTATCGTGAGGCCATTTTGATGAAGCGCTACGTTGCAAACACCCGCACAAATATCTCAAGGTTCTGCAAGAAAAACAATTGAAATACACGTCAGAAGTGGAGTTCTAAAATCAAAGACAAACGCACTTAATAAGGCACAACCTGGGACAAGCATCTGCGCTCATGAAAATGGATTCGATGAGATCGTCCAAAATGGACAGGAGGTACTCGGCGTTGGATGACATGTCCATCGCGCTATCCAACTTGCTCGGATTCAACTTCATTTGTAAAAATAAATAAAAAAACCAATTAATTATTTATTATTTAAAATTCAATTCATGCATGTGAGGTACTCTCACCTCGCACGGTTGGCGACTTTCCATAATGCGGTAGATGGTCTCCTGAATGGCCAACTGCAAGAAACAACCGGCAGTGGAGCTCATGTACTGGTCCATCAGCGTCGTCGTGAGCGACGCAGCTCGGAATAGCGTCGAGGTCTCATCTGACAATCACGCAATGCCAACATTATATAGACGATCATTGCAGGAAGCGGTTGCTGATACAACGGAGGGGACCTTCTCTCATGATCTCCATGTCGTTCAGGGCTTGCATGACGTCGGCTTCCTTCTTCTCGTAGCGACATATCCTGAGCAGAGTGGTGGCCAATGGAATGCGGTCGACGTGGCACACATCGGCCAATGCGCAGATCGCCTCCAAGTGTCGATCCATGACAAGCTGGACGGATAAATATTTAAGTGTTTATTTCTATATTCAAAACATATTTAAATTTCATTATTGCGCACCTCCTTGAGCGAGCTGTATTCTTCGAGCGGCATGATAATCTCGTGAAGATAGCGGGTACGAATGCGTATGGAACCCCAATCCTCTCGCATGGGCGGCGTGATGGCCGACAGGTGGTACCAGTCCTCCTTCTCGTCTCCGTTTTTCAGGCTCATCAAATCAATAGTGACGTCAGCGGCTTTGCATCATTTAATCATGACGAATAATGTATCCAAACGCTCACAAATAAAAAATGGAAACAGTGGGCGCACAGTTACCGAGCTCGGTATCCTTGCAGCGCTTTCCTTTGTTATAAACGGTTATTGTAAAGCTGCTCACGTCCAAAGGAATATCACTAAATGTCACAATTAATTAACATGGAATTATGAAGCTAATGACAAGAATAACTGGCAACCTGTAGCAGGCAAACAATTAACTACTGGAAATTGAACTCACTCTAGGAAGAACTCCTCGTCCCAGATCGGATCGGGCGCTTCCCGGACCCTGGTGCGGCAAACCTTGACTTCGCCGAGAGCGATGATGCAGTACGGGTGCGGTACCAGCTTGTACGGAATGCGGTGAGCCTCGAAGATGTTGACGCGCAAACTGCGCAGCTCCTTCATCTCCTTAGTACCGGGGTTCTTGGATGACGAAAGCTGTTGCGTGCAGAACGGACGGATAGCCTGCATCCATTCCTGAGGCAATTAACACAACAGTCAATGGCTCTACTGTAAATAATAAATAGGGTCTATCGTGACGAGGGAATTCATGCAGGAATCACGATCATGAAAATAAATACCTGAGCCATGTCTTGTGTGCTAGCGCACAAGTAATAAACAGTGCTCAAGCAGGGCAACGCTTTCTCAACCAACTGGAAGCAGTTTGGCCTAAGAAAATATAAATTCATTAAATATAATAAAAATGAAAGCTTGAAAAACAAGAATTTCAAACCTTTCGAAAAAGCTGTCGTGGACAATGTACATGGATGTGTAACCCAAGTCAATCAATCCTTTGGGTTTGGTGCGCTATAAAACAGCGCACGGGAACATTTAGTACAAATGTTACATGAAAGTGCGACGAAAGAATTGTCAAACAAAAGGCGACTCACTTTGGGATTATCGTAGAACAACAGATGGTGTTCAGTTCCAATGACCTGGAGTACGAAGAACATGTACTTCCACTTCTTAGTGTGCTCGCCTACGAAATCAAATCAAATTATAGCAAATCAAATACGCAATAAGGTAACTGAGGAATGTAAACGAATTTGATGCAACAAGACATTTCAAGAATAACAAATGCTAGCAATGAAACAAATAATACAAACTCTTTTTGTGCAAATATCCCTTCATGCGAATTCCTCTGGTCTTGCGGCCGAGCATGCCAGTTTCTCGGCTTTCGCGCAAAGTGGCGTAGATGTCCTCCGATTTCTTTTGAGCGTTACGACTTAAAACCAGACCATCCGTTTCGAAAAGGCTCTGCAAATAGGCCAATCAGATAACGTTCTAAATAAATGATAAACCATTGATTATTACACATATTTGAAGTGTTCGTCAACAAAACTGAAACTATTAAACTAATGGGTTAGTAAATAAGTACCTTTAATTCAACTGTAAATCTCGATGCCTGTCAGTAAGCACAGAAAGACAAGACACAAAAGAATACAATTTGTGTATTCGGGAACGCCACGACTGCTTAAATCTGTCTAATCTAACAAACGTTTTACCTTCATGACTGGCGGTCCCAGAGTGTAGCCTTCGACAATTTGTTCATTCTTGTAGCGGCTCACCACAGCTTCGAGCCTCAACAACGAAAAATGAAATAGCCACAATTAATTACTAAACCAGATAGGCAGAAACTAAGCTAAATAAAAAAATAAATATCAATGCAACAAGAAAAAAATACGTTTCGAAATAGCGTCCTCCCATGAGATAACGATTGCCCTTTTTCTCGACTCGGAACCGCTGGATTGTGTTTTGAATGTGAAAGAACAGGCTGTAGTCTCCGGGCGAATTGTCACTAGGGCGCACTAAAAAGCTTCCAGGACCAGCTGGATAATATCGGCATTAATTTATTAAGATTTTAACCGCAGGTCTACTAAATTTTATTAATATTTCCTTGTAGTCATACATGGCCAATTTACAACTGATTTAGAAAAATATTAGGCCTAGAGGAATTTTTTTTGGACCAGACGCATAAAAGCCTGACCTTTAACGAGCCTGTCAACAGCCTCAGCTTTCTTCAGGGTGCTGTGGAACCACGGATAGATTTCGTTCGGATCGATGCTCTCGTCCTTGAAATTGGCAATAGAAACATAATATTTGACAAAAGATAAAGGCGTGACTCTCACTTTAAAAAACTTACCAAGTCTTCGACGAGCTCCTGGAAGATGAGTCCACTGAGACCGGTTCGGTGCTGGGTAACCCACAGCCAGCCGTCGCCCATGTCGTTGTGAACGATGAAAATGTCGCCTTTTTGGAAGCTGCGTAAAATCAACATCAGAGGGTTTCATGCTTATCCCCAATATATGGAAATAAAGGAGGCCTAATTAAATTTACTTACCTCAATTCATCCGTTTCCGGCATTTTGGTGTAAGGAAGTATGGCGACGACGCGCCGCTTGTGGTTTACCGGCTGAAAATTCCAAAAAAAAAACAAAGACATGTCGACAATGTACAAATGCAGTCTGAAGATCTGTTTAAAAAATAAAAAATAGAAATTTTTTGAAATTCTCACTTCAGGCGGCGAGACGGGGTGAAGCAGGCGTTCGCGCTTCAGCAGGTCCGACCAACTTGTGTAATAGCCGACCAGGTCGGCCAACGAATCGAATTGACGTCCGCCAATATAATAGTCGCCACAGAGTGCAGTTATCCTTTGAAAATAATCAAGGATGAAATGAAGTACTACATGTAGCCCAGGTCTAGTTGGAGTTTAGCTAATACCCTGGTAGCTAAATGTAGGGTTACTTAAGTCGTCAAAAATGGTCACGTGATGAGTTCGCATGCGAACTTGAGGGGAATTCGCAGCATAGATTCGTTTACGTGAAAGCAGCGCATTGCCCACGCTTGTTGAGCTAGGCCAAGAGCAAGCAAGAATCTCACCTGAAATGGTTGATGCCGGTCTGGCCGAGAAACGAGAGCACGTAGGACCCGGGCCGACGGTCACTCTCGCGGACCAAGTAGCTGCCCAGCTTGGACAAGGAGCGAAGCCGCGCTTCGGCGTTGTATCGGTCTAAGCGGCCGTGGTACCACCTGAACAACACATAATTTATATGGCCTAATTTAATCTTCGTTACACAGATCAACGTAGTCTTTACTTGTAGACTTGAAGGCTAGCAACAAACGTCAGTTACCTGGTACTTACGTTATATCACCTAAAAGCTGACGGCAGCTCTTGACTGCCGTCAGCTTTTCTCACATGCTCAAGCGATGATTTCGCACGCGAATTGAAGGCAAATCCGCAGCAAAAGTGTAAGTTTGATCCACCTCATCACATGGACGAATTGAGGTACACTATTGCGGTAAATTCTCATGCGATTTTCTCACACGCTTAGCTATAATTAGGGTAGTGGGGCCCAAGCTATCTATTGATGAGTTGGCACGCGAATTCAGCGCGAATTCGCAGCACAAATGTAGATTTACTCAAGTAAGTGTAGGGTATTAGGAGCAAGCTTGGCTGGTTTTACTTGACGCATATAAGGCATCTTATGCAAAGATGTACGCAGGCAGCATGTTTTTGCTCTCTTTTCAAGTTTTAGCTTTTACTCTGAACGCGCCTTAGGGCGCGAGGCTTATCCTATGTTTAATTAATCATGAGTCATTAGTGTAGGCAATAAGTGGGCCCATGGCTGCCCATGCAAAAGTAGATGTTAAACCAACGGTTTTACAGGTTTTCTGCCGGCGCGGTGAGCGACACGTTGACGGAGTCGTCGGGGAAGTCGGCGCCGTCGCCGAACGGATCGAACTCGACGGTCGCCGCAGCAGCCGCGGCCGCGGCCATCGAATTCGGGGTCGACATCATGACGTCGGCCAAAAGGGTTCGCGGCGGCGGCGAGCGTCCGATGAGCGGACGCGGCGGCGCGGGCGGTCGGCCGTGTTCGTGCAGTTCCTGCAGGACATGTCCGTGGCCGCGTTGCGCTTGCACTCCGCGCTGCTGTTGAGCCGCGATCAGATGTTGCTGCTGGTGGTGAAGGTGGTGCGCCGCCATCTTGTTAGGCCTTCTTCAGTGCAAAAACAACAACACCGCTGCGGCTGTCATCGCAACAAACAGATCGCGCGCACGATGTTCACGGTTGGCGACGACGACGCAGATTCAGATGTCCGAACGCGATCGTTGGCCCCTCATTCTTCTTCAATCTGCGCGAAAACAATGGATTTCATTTGAAATTTGACAAGGAACTCAATTCACGTCTTGAAGATAGAATTCAGCGTTTCAACTCAGTTTGCAGTGCAGTGTTGCCAATTCTAGGTCGATGAAATCCCCAGACGTTGTCTAGTATGAACAGATATCAACATTTGAAGGTATTTTCTATAAACAAGCAGCCAATTATATTATTTAATACACTGTCGATGTACTTTGTAAACACACATTTGAAACGAATGAAACCAAAATAAGTTTACAAAAAAAGCGCTAGACTGTGATTTTGCGAACGGTCAATAGATCTAGGGACATGACGCGCCGAGTTGGAAGGATTGACCTCTTCCAACAGGGACAAGATTTTTGATACGGCATGAAGCGCCACCTGGCTACCCTATTTTGTAAACACGTGGCGGGAAACTACACGAGCACCGCTCCATACTTTGCATTTTTACTTTTTTTCTTGTTTTAATTCATGTAATTTAATTTGAGTTGTAGGACTCGATTGACTTTCGATTCTGAGTTCTTATGAATTGAAGGTTTTCGTCGACTTTCTAACTTTAATCGCTGTCTAGATTTTTCTTCTTCAAGATCTAGTTGGATCGAAATGGCCACGGTCGAGAAGCTGATCGTGAAAGCAGCCAAGCTTCCTTCCAATAAAATTCTAAACCAAAATAAATTTGCTTCGTTGATTCCTTTGTTTGTTCAAAGCCCAAGATGGCACTCGACGTAAAGCGTTACGTTTGAGTTAGCCACCCATAAGCGAATCATCAAAACCCGCAAGTTACAGATGTAAACCAGTTCTTATGTGCAGCTTTTACTGACTTAGTGATTGCAGCCCAAATAGCAAACGAATGACCCCTACGTCATAAGTGCCGCTTTACCTCCTCGGATACAGGGTTCAACGTTGTCCAAGCACTTTCCACTTGGACATGGGCTCATGGAAATACTTTTGCAATGCATTCAAATGAAATAATGGCCTACATGCATTTAAGAGCATATTGTTTAAGGACTATAATTTATTCAAAATAGATCAGTGGCCATGTCACAGAAATGCTGCAGGACTTTAAATACGACTCAAATGTGGACTTGTAAGTTGCCAGATGGTTTTGAATGAGTAGGCCATCGTGAAATCAATAATGATCCTGCGTTTCTTCATTTACCATATCTGGCAACCGTACAGGTTCACCAGCCCACCGGTTTCCGACACATTCTACGTCAAATAAAGATCCCTGAGAAGGGCCACGTACTTCTGGTCCGGCTCTTGCAGTGCCACCACGTCCGATTGGAACTCCCAGCGGTGCGAAAGCAAACTGCCCAAGAAAGCGGAGGCCGGCCGGCTCCTTAATGCATCCTCAGTCAGGCGTTGCCAGTCGACGGGAACGTCCAGCAACGAGGTCTGAAACACGAACAAATAGTTGTAATTGAACGTAATTTAATGTGATTGACCTGAATTGAAGGAAATCGGCACCTGTTTGAACGAGCAACCAGTGTTTCCGATCCTGTTGAAATGATCAAAGGGATTAAACCGATCGTCCTTAGAGGCTGCCGTAGAAATATTAATGCTAGAAATGGTTTCTGCATTAATGTCTTTGCAGCCTGATGATCCTGATTGATCGATTCCCAGATTGTGAAGGAGCCAATCCTTGGAGCACAAGACCAACCACTGGACGCACTTTAACGACCGCAAAACTGTCAAAACAAATGTGCAATTGTGGATTTATGATTTCTCTATATTTATATTTATGAAAAATGCTATTACTATTGTGTATTAACAAATTAAAATAAACAAATGTCAAAATTAAACAATTAAGGCTGGAATCACTAATAACTTTTAGAGCTGCCTCGACTTGAAAAATAATCCCAAGAGAGGCTCTGATTACGTCTGAATGAAAAAAATGGCTTATTCT
>JAQIYI010000579.1:0-17431 GCA_034700265.1 Polyzonium germanicum | reverse complement strand
TAGGCCTACCGCGGGCTTAACTATAGGCCTAACGTCGAATGCCTGCAAGCGAATTCTAGG
Organism: Polyzonium germanicum; assembly: GCA_034700265.1. Classification (NCBI taxonomy): domain Eukaryota; kingdom Metazoa; phylum Arthropoda; class Diplopoda; order Polyzoniida; family Polyzoniidae; genus Polyzonium; species Polyzonium germanicum. The sequence continues at coordinate 17,371 of JAQIYI010000579.1, read as the reverse complement.
CCTAACGGGTGACTCATTTGGATGATTAATGGGGGATCACAAGCTGAACTTCCTCGTTCTGCGATTGGCCAAAGTAAAACAAGGAAGTCGCACTCAAGTTAGCTAGAAGTACGTGATAAAAATTAAAACGTCGGCTTACCACTTGGTTCAATTAAGGTTGTGGCAAGCAGACGCACACGGCCGTGCAAGGCACCATCCAAAGTCCCGGCTATCCTGAAGCATATCCAGCCGGCACGGACTGCGTCTGGATGATCAAAGGCAGCCATGGGAGTATAATATCGATAAGGTAAGACAGGGATTTATTATCAAATTATTCTTCATTCCAAAATGTACCTCGCATCCACTTTGTTGTCGGCAGTTTCGTGAGCTTCGACATCGAGGCAGATGACGTGGACGACGACGACGACAGCTGCAACGTCAGCTCGAGAGGAAATCGTCCTTGCTGTCTGTCAGCATGGTTGAAGCTCGGCACGGACACGGAAGAGCCTTTGATTCTGTGCGGTGACTCGAGCACCTTCACACCAAAGCCGTACCTGAGTTCGGGACCGGAAGTCTACGTTAAATTCCACTCTGCTCCTACATCGAAAGCACGGGCTGGCCGCGGAGCGCGAGGCTTCAAACTTTCCTACTTGATCATCCCGTTCGAAGGTCAGACTTCGGTCCACGAACTAACTAAAGCAACATAAACGTGCAAATTAGCGGAGAGATTAATTATTTAACTCAAAAGTTAATTAGTTTTAAAATAAATATTTTAAGCAACATTTAAGTTATAAAATCTACATAAATAAGTAAAATTATGATTAATAAAAAAATTCATTACCGTAGTTAAAATAAAACAGAGCTAAATAAAATTAAATGTGAAAATAAATTGAACCATTTCTGTTTGGCCCAGTTACGATGCTGTGTCGGCCGAACGAGACGACTTGTTCGCCGACGCTGTACGAGTGCCATCCAAAGTGCGACCACGTGATGAACTGCTTGAACGGCGCGGACGAAATGGGCTGCGGTGAGTGGGCCTACCTAAAGGAGTCGAGACATTCATTATCGATGCATAATTGGGCCGTTGAAGTCTGTTGTTTCAGCAGGGCTTTTTAAAAATAGATCAAAAGCTTGACTCGAGACTTGTCTCGCGCGTAGGCATTTACTTGTGAGGCGTCGCTCAAGCCAAGTAATTTGGATATTTGTTTTGTACATTGCAGTTAAAGGATGCCAGGGTCGCGTCATGTGCAGGTCTTGGAGCGGATGTTACCTGCCTGGCGAGCGGTGCAACGGCGTGGCTCAGTGCGGCGATCAGTCGGACGAGAAGAACTGCGGAGCCGAGCTGTGTCGGTCGGAGAATGGCGGGTTTCTGTGCTCGAACCTTCGCTGCATCCGCGAGAGTTGGCAGTGCGACCAGACGAACGACTGCGGCGACAATAGCGACGAGATCAACTGTAAGTGTCACGCGTCAAATTTAGAAACAAATTTCCTAAAGGAATGACTCGAGCTGAGCTGCCGGTGAAATTTGAAAGCTTGGCTTAAGTCAGTCTGAAGAAACGCTAGAAATACCGAAAGTCTTGAGAAAGGTCTGGCGTCACACAAGTCAGTGACTCGAGCTTGTCTTATTCAAGTCAGCGTTTTGAACGAGGAAATTCCATCATCGATAGGGCGTGTAATCTCGACAATTCACATTCGTTCCATAACGGAAATTACCGCGTACCAAACGCTGACTTGAATAAGACGAGCTCAAGTGTTTCCGTTTTGCGCAGGCTTGAAGAACACCGTGATCACAGCGGCGGTCATGGGCTCTCTCATATGCGGCCTGTTGCTCGTCATCGCCATCGGCTGCACGTGCAAGCTGTACGCACTGCGCTACCGAGAGACAACGCAGTCGTCGTCCTCGAGCCACTCTCAAGCCACGCTGCCCATGTCGCCATTGGAGCAAGAGTTGCTTCGCCGAGAACCTCCGCCGCCCTACTCGATCGCCGTTTCTCACACGCCGGTGGGGCCGTACTTTGGACCGCAGCCGTCCTCGACGACGCCGGGCGCCGGTGCTTCTCTTGCCGCCGGATCGACGCTGGATCCGCTGTGCTACGCGAGGATGTGCCGTGGACTGCACCACCACCATCGTCGCAGTCGACGAATCAGACGACAGCGTCGTCAACAGCAGCTGCTGCTGCAGCAAACGGCGCCTTCAGCGCCGACTGGAGACGGGTCTTCGTCGTGCCTGCTCGTCGTGCCTTCGGAAGCAGTCGGGACACCGCTGATGCCTTCGTCGGACGTCACGTCCACCGGCTTTCCAGAGAGCCTACTGTACATACCTCCATCGTCCAGGGATCAAGGTCGACAAAAGGTGGACGCATCGTCCGAACTGCAGCGCATGACTTCCGGGTTCGTGACGTCGGCGAGCCTGACAAACGATAATCACTCGGTGAGCTCGACTGCGCTCGTGGCGCAAGTGGACGCGGACGACTGTCCGCTTTTGGACGAAGAGTACATCGGCTAAAAACTAACACGGGTGTCATACCTCGAATGTGACCCGAGCCACGTTGAGGTCACGAGCTTAAACCCTTTACCGATACAATTAAAACTAAAGTTGTGAAGTAGAAATGACTTACTGCGTGTCTTTGTTTGTCTGTTCGTTAATTTGTTTGTGTTTATTTTCTGGATCAATTGGACAAGAGTAAATATGCAAAATTTCTAAATGACTTCTTTGTTGTTTTTTAATTGTGCACACCGTGGTTAAGTAAATAAAATCTGTTGATCGAAATTAACTTTTGTTTCTGCATTTCGGAGCTCACTTGAGTGGCACACTCAAACAAGCGAGATAACCATTTCAAGTGTGGCTTAAATGAATGCACGTTACCAAATAGTACTTTTTTGCAAAAATAAAATTAAAAACAATTCTTTCATTGGAATATCAGGGTTGTGGAGGTGCACAAAAGTAGTTGTGTCCACCCTTTAGCTGGTGTCGTGTTTTTCGACATCTCTTTGGTATAGCAACCTTAGACGTCACATCGTATTGCTATGCCAAAAGTATGTAGGAAAACGCGACTCAGATGGGATAAGCCTGATGGCGCATTCAGGCATTGGCGTCAGGAGCTAGTCCCACATGTAGCTCTTGGGTCGTGCTAGAACGCTCCATGCAGGAAATCACGTCTTCTAAACTAAAGATCGCGATGGAAAGTTCTAGCAGGACGCGAACGCGTAACGCTCACCGTTGACGCAAATGTCTTGAGTGCACCATGAGAGCCAGAGAACTGAGATTAACGGACAGGGTACATTGATGCTGACTGGCACTTGCTTTACGTATTGTTCACACTAGCTAGATAAATACTGTGCTCGTTAATTAGTGTACTTTGTGCGATTCTGATACTTAATTGAGGTATTCAAAAGTGCGTTCAAATAAAAAGGGCCAATTACACGTCTTGCAAGCGGCTTCCACTGTTGCACTAGCTGCCTTAATTATTTCGACTACATTCAACAATAAATTAACTACCTTTACGAGCTTCATACTAGAAACATGTGATATAACTTCTCGAGCTTCTCGTCTTTGAAACTCGGAACGAAATGAATGCTTACAATCTCTCTGTAGCCTTCCATGACCTTTGGTTCTTCGAATTTAGCCCTGCAAAAAGAAAACAAGTCTTTGGAATGTTTCAAGATCACAAAAATACTCTTAAATTTCACCCTCAATTTGTGTCCATGATACTTTACGTAGCGTGTGCAGGAAAAATATCTACCTGAAAGTGTTCAAGGTGATGTCGTTCACGTGTTCGTGAACTTGGTCCACACTGGTCATGTGACGAAACTGAGCAAAAAGGGCAAAACGGCGTGTTGTATTAACAATCGTAGCTCAGCACCAACTTAACTATTAATTTGCAAGCACCTTGTTGTTGTGTTTTGCGTGGTCCAGGTTGACGGCCATGCAGAAACAGCGGCACACAACGCCGGCCAGCCTTGCACAATCAATGTACCTGCCAGAGGAACATTACGTCATAAAGGAGCTCTTTCCAGGGTTGTTTATTTTTAAGGTAAGAAGCTATATAAACTTATACTATACAACACAACAAAAACGAGCAGAGGTGCAAAGAACGCGCTACTAATGCAACACGTACGTCTCAAAAGCATACAACAAATTTACTATGCAGTAAGGTTAGAGGTAAACATTACCTTTTTCTTGTTGCAGCATCTCCATTAGTATTGTCAACAACGACGCTTTTTCCTTGCTTGAGTGCCGATTGTGTTGCGGAAACGCATTTCTGCCATGTGCCCATTATGTCCTGGCAGATGGCAAAGATTTATTTAAGTCGGTTTTAAACATTTAAAAATCTCAGAAAAAAAACAATTCAAATGATGCTTCAACCTACTCTATTAACGTGGACATAACCTTTTGGAACAATGTGGTGCAATGCAAAGTGGCTTTTTCCAGCTAAGTAAGAGAACAAAAACCAATAGAAAGAAATAAAATATGTATCTGTGTATCATGCTTAATTAATAAGTAGGCCTATATAAAAAAATAACATACACGCTGGATAGCCAACCAGTATAATAACCTGAAAGGAAACAGAAAAGCGAAGTTAATAAAGGCTAAAATTAATTAGCATAAGCACTAAGCAGCATATCAAATACGCTCGCACGTTGTATATTAATTAAAACATCGTACTTCCTGTTCGTTTGACGTTAGTTTTGACTTGGGCGGCAAACAAAGCGTCAAAGTGTCCGATTTCAAATTCCTCTGCGGACAACAGAGATCAGCACCTTAACAACATGTTAATGGAATTTTATTTTAATAAAATAATCAAACAACTTACTGGATCAAATTGCGGTAACAAGAAAGGAGCTGGTTTTTGTCCGAGAAAAAATTCTTCAGGCGTGTAGAACGTCAGGCCAATGTTTAAGGCAAACTAGAGTTTGAAAGTGATGAGTGTTTGGCCTGTTGGGCCAACATATCTGATTCTAGAAGTCTAAATTAGAAGAAATCGATCGAGGTACCAAGCGATCGGCGCACGAAAAGTCTTTCTTCTTCTTGCCGGGCACGGAGTTTTCAGGCCGTCCTGCTGCGTCACCGACAAAGAAACTCGAATGAACGTCGACGGACAATCCTTCGTTTCCCTGACATAGGTGAAATTTGGCAAACAGATAAAATATACTGAAAGCAGGGATTACACTTGACTTGAGCAAATAGTCCCGTACATACCACAGCTTCTAGGTAATTCCACATCCCAGGAGCTGGTTTGCGGTTAATTCCAGATCCGGTTGAAATAAAGACCTATTTTTTTTAAAAGAAAGAAATACTTGAAACGTCAATTTTAAAGACAACAAAAACGTCAAAATCCAAATTACCTGCACTGGAACTCCGATTTTAGAAGTCACATTCTGAATTTTGTTCTTGAAATTATTGAAGGCGGACGAATCTTTGCTGAGACCTCGCTACATTTGCAATGAATATACATGTATAGTTTCCTATAGGCTACATAATTAAATTATTTTAAGGTCGCTCACAATTCTTATTTTTTTCTTTAATGATGAAGAAAAAAACAGTGACATTGGCAACACAGGTAATATTCGCTGCCAAATTTGCACTATGGTTATTGCAATTAATCCAAAATAGTCGTAGGACTAGTGGATTGCCTATTGCAGTGGTTTGTTTAAATTAAGTCTAGAGGCACGGAACTGTTATCATAAAGATAATTAAAGATAGGCGTAGGCAACATTTATGAGACAGAGAGAGATAAGTGAAAACGTTACTCACTTGATTTGTAAAGAAGACGATTTTGTAATCCTCTTCAAAGAGCTGCCTGAGTTTTGAGAGGACTTCAGGATAAAGCAGCCTGGCAACAATAAAAGATAACAAGAAAAATATGCTAACTTTAACTTAATAAAAAAAAATCAAAAATTCGCAAAAAATAAATCTCAATGGAGACAATAGACATTTAAACAGATTTCTATCATAAATTTTAAAAATTTCCAAACAGAAATAAACAAGGTAATACAAAATATAATTAACAAATCTAAAGACATACAATTGAAAATAAATAACATGCAGGATGATTATAACTAGAGAAGCGAGACTTTGTATTAATTAAATGCTGACCTCCAATCGTCTGCACCAGCAGGAAAGACCTTGCCCGTCTTCGTGCCAATGATCGTCCAGTCGACATCGAAGGCTGCAATCTGAATGCGACCAAAAATCGACAACCAATTATCCTAGACCACGAATGGTAGGATTTCGGGGCCAAAAGGTCACGTGGACCGAATTACAGACCTCTAGAAGAAGATAAACGTCGACTGCTGAACGCTTACCTTCTCTCTGGGAATCGATCCTTTGCAAGTGTACATGATGAGGCGATTCTGATAATCCCAACGATCGCCGGGCGCTTTTGGAAGACCGCTGGAGCTCTTGGTCATGAACGCCGCCGACGACGACGACGAGGCCGACGGCGTGGGCTGAGCGAGCGGCAAGCTGGTGCTTCTCTTCATGCCGCTGTTGCCGGACGCCGCCGAACTGTTTCTGCTGAGCAGCCGCCGCATTGCTTCGAGCTGAGTCGACGCCTCGTTCACTCTGTGCTCTTCCTGATCCTGATCAGCCTCAACCTCGTCCTCGTCTTCTTCCGCCTTCGCCTTTTCCCCGTCTTCGTCGACACTTTCAACGAATTTGCCTTTCTTCGCAGCCTTCCCCCCTTTGTCCCAGTAGTCCCGGATGGTCTTCTTCACGGGCGCATCCGACGCCGCCGCCTCGGAAGTTCCTTCGGATGGAGCTGTCTCTAGGCCGCTTAGGTGGCACACCTGAGGATACTTGGCGCCCAGCAAACACAGGACGTCTCCATGTCTCAGTTCTGCCTTGCAGTTTTGAAAAAGAGCTTTGCCACGCACCTGGCACGGATTGGGCCCCAGTTGGAGCACGGACACGACTCGATGCTCGTGGTCAGCCGTCAGTTGCACTGTAAACGGAGATCAAATTGCAATTTGTAAATGTAAATCAATAAAATTTGGACAATTTACATAATGGTAAAAAATCTATTAACTGTAGAAATACTGAAAACTTACTGTAAAATAAGCAAAAAATTATGGCAATAAAAGCTAGATTACATGCTTGTTTTTAGACGTTTTAAAATTATTTTAAAAATTATCTAAAAACTACATAGAATGCTGTGACGTATGTAAAAAAAAGGTTTTTCTACGTGATGTAAAAATGACGAAATTTACATATTTTTCCGTCAAGGTAATCCATCTACGTTATTACTTATTAGCGTTCAAAGCTTAAGAAACGAATAGAAACAAATAAAGATAACACCGCCAAACCATGGAAACCATCGACACAAAATTGGTCGAACCCCGCATACTCTGGACAACCGCATCGTCGTAACTTGCATATACAGCATATGCCTCTATGGGATTTCGTGCAAATATTGGCCCCCCCCCCCATTTTCACATTCATGCATGCATGATTGCATGTATATTCGCCTGTTGGGGATTAATTTACTACGCACTCCTAGGCTACTTACATTAATTGACGCAGTAACATACGGTAATCTAGCCCTAGGTTAGTGCCATATCCCACGTGTCCTACTCGACGATAATCTCTTTCGATATCTCTATAGGGGTTTTAACGAAAATTTGAACGCGACTTGAGACTATAATTGCCTTTCGAACACATGGAGTTAAGACAGTCTCAAGTCGCGTTCAAGTTTTCCTAGCTTCTGAGGTCTTATGTTCTACGCTTAAGACAATATATACCGGTAGACATTTAGGTGCATTCGCGTGGCAGCGATCTGGCGCGATTTTTCATATTATACATGAGCAGAATCGCAATTAAATCGCACGCTGATTAAACGCTGCCCCTATGGCTACAGTTTAACGCTAGCTGTAGGCGGCCTACATTGCTCCTTGGACAGCCGCTTGTCCTTGATCCTGGAATCTGGTCCTCGGCCCACAGTCACTGGCACTCCGTCCTTCAGCTCGATGTCGTCGTGGCCTCCATTTTGACAGCGCAAAACGAACTGGCTGAGCTTAGCGGCAGGCCGAGGTCGGTCCTGATGTTGCATGCCGAGCGTGATGCGCCGTCGACGGCCACGGGCTCGATCTTATTGAAACGAAAAGCATCGGATGAAAATGGGTCATTACGGGTCGTCGTCCAGAGACGATGAGCGAGGCAGGCGCCATTGGGTGTATTTAAAAAAAAAGAAAAAGCAGGCTGATCTTTAGACAAGAGTTCGCAGCTATATGGCACTGCGGCTACCGTGACAGCCGCGTGGATTTAAAGCAGATTGGAGAAAAATAGGACGCGGACAGGACAGAGAGCTAGAGGAAGAAGACAGCAGGGCAAGAGGACATGATGCGCCAAGAAGAGAACGGCAAAAGCGTAAGCAATACCGGCACTCAAGTGGAACTCAAGGAGGCCCTCGCTCTTGAGGACCGAGTCAAGTGAAAAATTGGGACAGCGGACTAAACACAAAGGCAAGCTGGCACAAGGTACGTTTAAAGGGCTCTCAATCTCATTTATGAAATGGGAGCGCAGTCAAAGCATGACGTCACGCGCAGAATAGTTCATTTAGGAAACGAGAAGGCGGTCAAGGCGCCAGCACGGTCCCTATACACCCTGTAATATTTTTTAGGCTTTGTATTTTCGCCACTAGTTGGCGCTGCGGCGCTCAATGTTAAATCACAACCCTGTTTCCCTTTCATGGCACGCGCACGATGTTATCTCAATGAGAGTGTTTCCCTTTCAAGGCGGTTGGCAGACGAACCCATTTCCGCCATATAAACCGGAAATCAGCGTCGTCTTCTATCCGCCATTAGAATAAGATTTTGCCATTGAGTCAATTAACATTGCGAAGCCGCAATGAAACGGGAACAGGGTATACCCTGTTTCCCTTTCATGGCGGCTTCTCAAATCGCTATAGCGATTTAACATTGAACGTCGCAGCGCTCCTAGCGGCGAATATGCGAAGCAAATGAAGTATGACTTTTAGAGTTGTATCGACTTGAAAAAATCCCAAGACAAGCTGAGAATACGTCATTACCGGTACGGTACGTTATACGCCCGATGTAGCGATCGAGCGCAGCACGTGTACGTCACACGCCGTTTACAAGGGGGATTCGAGTCTGCTAGTTGGCGCCAACCAATGTCTGACGCGACGTCTAACGGTGGCCCACTAAGTCATTTAATGTACGCCACCGTGCAGCAGGTGTGCTTGTGCCAACAAAGGAAACTAGGCCTAAATTGAAATGAACGAGCAAAAAATTCGAATTAAAATCGGCTAACCAACGGTTACCGGCAGACACTGTCGCCAACCAGAATTTCATTAGGCTTATTTTCAATTCTTAAAACATTTCAAAATCCACGCTACGGATACAGGTGCGTCCTTACGGGCCTGTCTGTCATTCCATGTCGTGGAAATTTCGACATGTACGTGTACGCTTGTACAGTATAGGCCTACTGATGATTTTTGGCCACCACTTTACTTAACGCACACTGCATGTCCATTGAGGACGTGCGAAATTCATTTTCATAATTACTACGGTACATCATCACTGCGCTTGGCAACTTAGAATTTATTGACTTTTGTGGATTGCTTTAACTAAATTATATTTCATGGATTATTTCAAATTAAATGAAATTTCATGGATTAGGCCTACTTCAGATTAAATTAAACTAAACAAGATTTTTTTGTAATTTTCAGATTGGCCTAATCATCTGCTAATCATGCTGGCGATTCTGCGTACGATGAAGACGTTTATTATGTTTAGTTAATATTTTATTTATTTACTCATTGATTTTATTTGTTATTGAATTTATATTGGTGTTTGTTACCGTATGACGTTGGCGTTATATTGGATTTTTGTCGTAACTACTTCTGTTTACGGTGGTGTTATAGCTTATTAATTTTATTTGTTCATTTAATTATTCATTTGTTTGCATGTGTGCATTTAATTAATCAATGTAGTTTACTATTTATACATTTATGGAGTTACTTGGACAAAGGATGGTCGCTTGGTGGCCACATCTTATTAGGTGTCCGTTGAGCCAGACTTATCGTGAACCTATTTTAATTCTTTGCTACAGTTTGCCAGTGTTTGCCACCGTATGATGTTGGTGTTATATTGTTTATATTGTTGCCGCCACTGCTGTCGTTTATGGCGGTGCTGCTGGTAGAGTTGCAGCGATTATAAATCGATTGACTATTGCTGTACAAGTGTACAAATGGGGGCTTGGAATCATCACTATTGTTTTTTAAGTCAATTTATCATTGTTGTTTATGGATCGTAGGATTCCCCGATCAGTAATCATCGGAGATGAAGAAAGCTAGGTGCATAATGCATATGTGACGCACATTTTATTTGTTCATTTATTTATCGCATTTATTTGTATGTTTAGGTATGTTTGTTTGTTATGCTCATCCAGCACAGCGTTTATTGTTATGCACGCAAACCTTACCAGGTTTCCTGGCTTTACTGGTGGTGTAATGAAATAAAATGCCTCGTTGGCTTGTACATTCCTTTAGTGTTTCTTACTATTGGACGCCGTGTTTGAGTTTCAGTGGTATTAAGCGCGTAACATAGGACTAAAAGCATAACTGGTTAATCGCAAGGATGAAGTGGCAGTAAGATAGCTAGGCTGTACCTTAAATAAAGGGATGGCATGAGTTCAAATACCTTATGTCAGCTCACCGTAAGCCGTTGATGGCCAAACGTGTAGAGGCATTCACCAATTGAAGCAAACAAATATCGCCGTTAGTGAATTAAAATATTTACAGAAAATAATAAATAGGCCTACAGTAAATGCAATCAGTTAACCAGGCGCTTATTGCTTCTGAGGCTGAGGTCGGTATCCATTCTTAAGGGTTATAATGATAAGTGATAATGATAATGATAGGATTACGGAGCCAACAGGTCCTGCGGATCCAATTGCCAACCCCTAGGCCCTAGCAGAACCAATGGACACGACAAACACCCAAGGGATACAGGAAGGAATCGAACCCCTAACCAGCAGTGGTCAGGAGTAGAAGCGAGCTCTAACCCACGGGAGCTCCCGTGGAACACTCAAGCACTACTTGAAACAAACTAAACTAAATTCAAGTCCCATGTAACAGATTCTGTTAAGACACGTTCAAGTATACTCCTTACTGAAGCATAACGGGCTAAATCGTGACTTGCATTGGACTAGACTTGATATGCGCTAAACTAAGCTCAGCTCAAGCCACAAACGTTTGATTTCAACTTCAACGTATATGGACTAAATGCGATGGGAAAATGACGGCCAAATGACGTCAAAACAAAAAAATGACGCCAAAGCTTGACAAGTATCGTCCGTGGAGGTTCCCCAACTACTGCAACATGGCGGACAGTCATTTCGTCTGCTCGCCAAGCAACCAATCACCACAATTGCCTGTTGGCACATCTGGCAGCACCGCGCCTGTGGCAAACGTACGTGCGTGCCCTGCGCCACGTACCTTGCGGATGTGCTTATGAAATACGTTCAACAGATGTTGGCAGGGGTGGAGCGAATCCAACCTGACACGTGTGGCCGTACTCTACCACAGAGCCTGACAACAGCTAGTTGGAAAGTTAACAAAAGTAAAAAGCAATTAAATAACGCTTAGGTTGGCTGAAAACAACCTTGAATAGGTGATAGATTGTTGAAATAAATTGAAAAAAAAACCATTAGTTGCTCTCGGTCTACTCTCTATTCAGTATTCACCCCAGATTCTGTATAAATAGTGGGCTGCTAACTGCTGGCTTAACCACCGTCTAGTTCGCCTGCGCACGATGTCCTCCTCAACATCACCGTAACTGCCGTGGCCCTACTTGGTGAGTTGTAATTTGGATTTGCTTCAATTTCATTTGATATCAAATAAACAAATCAAAAATCAATAAAGTTGTAAAAAATGTTGCCTCTCTTTGCTTTTCATTTAATCGTTTAAGAAGGTTTCACTTCATTTGAAGAACCATCAAAAGCTGCTCATACTGCGATACAAAAATAACATCTAGATTCTGATTGGATTTTCCCATTTTCAGCTGCAACCATGAAATCGATCATGTTTTTGGTCATTTGTTGGACCACGATCGTCATCCTCGCCGTCAATACAGGTCCTGGTGGTGAGTTCCTCATCTGCTTGTTAAACATTGGAAGACAATGGCCTCCATTCTCCTTGTCATGTCCAAATGGGCAGGGAGCTGCGCGTAAAATAGTTTTTGTTGGATGTGGATCGGGCTCAGTAAGATTGTCAAATTCTGGAAAACCTGAAAAAAATCATTTCTGAGCTCCAAAGGAAATCGACGTCCTAATTTGTCAATTCTTCCAATTGACACCCATCACACATATATTCCCACCTTTGCAAACAAAATTGTCATTTTTCCGCTCGACGTCCAAATTTAAAGCGATTTTTTCATTATCAATAAATAAAACTTGGTATACGTCCCTGTCTTCCATAAATTTGATTGTCAATTTCAGAAAAGAATCTTAAAAAAGCGAAAATCTAGCGGCACCCCCCTTAAAGGGGAAGCGACAAGAAGTTGACTTTTTTAAGTTTTAGGTTTTTCAAATCACTTTATTTTGAAAGATAATATTTTGTGTAGTTTTAGATTTTGTTTGGCAATAGAAATACCTATTTTTAGCATTTATTTGAAATAATATGTAGGGCCATACCCCCACTTCCGGTAAACGACTTGCGCTTCATCAAGATGCGCGCCACGTGCCACTCTCTGGCGTTTTCACGTGACACTCTCTGGCGTCTCACGTGACACACGTCATGCGCGTCCTTCGATCGTAGATCTTGTAGGAATATAAAACCGGGCTTCGTTTACCCTATATTCAAAATGGCGCCTTCCGTGAGCGAATTAGTTGAAAGCGCGTGTGATTGGGCGTACAAAATGAAAAATGAACGAGATGAAATACAAATATTATCGTTGAATATATGGTAGAATAAGGCGTTTCATCGGACGAAGAGCGAGCTTTCGCTTTGAAAATCGCTACTGTCGCTCCCCTTTAAGTACGATTTTTGAGTCTTTCCCATATTACTGTTTCGCCGTTTTGTTGCTTTCACCAAAACGGAAGTAATGGGGCTTGTTTGGCGGCGCAGGTACTGAGCCGTGCCTGGCACCGTTGGGCGCAGCCGAAATGAGCGGGCTCACCGAGTACACTGGCGATATCCTAAAGAACAGCCACAACTGCGGCCTGCTTTGTTTGTCACAACCACTCTTTGGCGGCTGGGGACTCTATGAAGGGCCCTCGGAAGCCAATAAAAACCACGAGCAATGCAAATGCGGCCGAAACTTCGTGGCAGATGATAGGACATCCATGGATTGGGCATCTATTGTCAGACGCTATTTCACGCCGACGGAAGATTGCGCTATATTGTGCAAGGAGAAGGAACCGGAAGTGGAGGTGGCCTACGGCGTCTACTATTGCGACAATGGCGAAGCAAGGTGCGCTTGCTACGACCACAGATACGACGCTCACAAAGCCACAGTGAGCTGGTTCATAGACAATAGAAGAGCCGCGCTTTCGTTGGCCGCCGAGACAGAGTGGCCTGAGATCGAGTCAGGTGCCAGAAGAAACGCCATCAAAGAGAAACTGTGCCGAGAAGTGGACTGCGCGGACTCTGCCGGCTACTATTTTGCGCCGTCCTGCGTCTGCTTCGAGCCGACGGGCGACCAGCAGCCCAGATTCACCGTGGACTACAAGCCTCAGAGCTACAGATTTGACCTCCGGTTGATCGATAACGACGACAACTGCGACTTGCTCTGCTCGACCGAGCCGGATTTCAAGTCGGGGCGCTACGCATGGCCTTCGAAGCAATGCCGCTGTCTGGACGGTGAGGGGGCGGAGAAGGAGCTAGCCTGGGAATGGGCGGAGACGATGACCGAGCTGACGTCGACCGAAGAGTGCACCGTCGTGTGCCAGAAGCACGAGGCGGACAAACGAGCATCGTTCGGAGCGTACAACGTCCACGGCGACAAAGACAAGGCCGCGAAGTGCGCTTGCTACGATGACGCTTATAGCGCCCACATAAAGCAGTACGGATTCGAGATAACCGACCCGGAGGCCAAACGCGCGGCGTTTGCCATGAAGGGCTTTTGGCAGAACCTGTCGCCGCGCAGAAGCAGCGTCATCAAAGACCAATTTTGCAGGGAAAAGTATTGCACCTTCCACGTCGGCTACTATCGCGACTTACACGCGTCGCACAGGCCAGCACACTGCGTCTGCTTGGACCGCGCAAAACAGCCGCCGCTATTCGAGCTGCCCTATCAGCCTCAGAGCCGCAGGCTTGGCCGCGTGCTCACCAAGACCGACGAAAACTGCCACTTGTTCTGCTTGGCCGTTCCCGGCCACGACGCCGGATTCTACGACGAGCACGGCAACCACAAGGCCGGCGGCCACTGCGTATGCATAGCCGCCAAAGATCCAGCGGAAGCAGGCGCAAGGCAGCCACCCACTGAACTCGAATGGCAATCCAGAGCTAAAGCCACCAGATTCACTCCGAGCCAAGACTGCACCATCGTCTGCCAGAGACACGAAATCCTGGGCGACGGAGCCCCCCTCCACTTTGGCGTGTACAACAAACCTCCGGTCAAAGATGAAAGAAATGCGGCTGAGAGTGAGTCGCATCAACATACATGCCTTTGCTACCGCCTTTCAGTCGACCCGAGACATACTGAGAAAGGCAATGCCGGCAAATTGGCGTACAGTCCATCAAATTTCGACAAGGAGGAAAAATGCCGGAATACAATTTGCAGCGAAATCAGCCAATTCCACCATTACGTTGGCGCATACTTCAGCTCATGGGGGGAAGCCGGAATCGGCGAATGCAGATGCTTCGAGCATAAGGATAAAGTGGTCGAGCGACCGTACGAGTACATGAGCATCAAACTGAGAAGCTTCGTGAAACCAGAGAAAAGTTCGCATTATTATTATTTACCATTGCTCGCATCAGTTGGCCAATCAGTTTCGACCTTTATTTCGGCCATAAGGGGAACGCCAGGCTTTTGACCAATATAAACCACCCACGCCGGCAAAACTATTCAATTGATTTGTTAAGATTAAGAATAAAATTCATATAAATACGCTCCGTAATATACATTAATAATGACTGCAGTCACAACAGGAAGCTCAAACGTGCATTTGCAACTCATTCTCATGAATGTCATGATTGCTAGGTGTACCATAGTACCTAGTTGTTATATTTGTTGACTTTGAATTGAATGTTTTGATTTCATTGTTTGAAATAGTTGTTTGATTGTGGTTTTGTGGGATGTTATTCAACTAATTTTCTTACCGGCACTTCGATTTGCTACAGTAGCCTACGGTAAGGCTATTTATAGTTTTAGTGTTATTGGTTATTTGAATTTAATTTTAGTGTTTATGCCTTGTATCCATTCGGTAATTGATTTGAATTTGTGTGGGCCTAAGCCTGTATTTGATTGGTTCACTGTTAGCGCAATGTATGGACCCTAAGACTGGACCCATATTTTATGTATTTATTTACATCTAGTAGTTGAGTATTTGTCCTATTAGGCCAATTAGACCAACGCACCTCAGGGTCCTCAGCTATTGTATTCTTATGCCTCGTACTGTAGGCCTACAGCCCTACATCTATGTGACTAAAAAGCAAATAAATAAAGTGTACCGTGATGTCTTACAGATCTACTGCGTGTTGTCTTCTTATTCCACGATGTCCAGTCAGAGTCTTTCATGTGCGATCGCCATCCTCGAAACACGATACCAATGAACTAACCACAAAAGCTGTACCTAATCGCCCAGCGGAATAAAAGAAATTCAATTATCATCATGGGCTACCATACGGTCTAACCTAGCTCTAATAAACTTATATCATTTTGCAATATGTTAAGCTTTTGGCTGCGTTCAACTTTTGGACATAAAACTTTAGCCATACAATAAGCCAGCTAGTAGGCCTACTAATATACGTTCATCAGGATTCATTAGGATGGGAGGCCTTTTTAATAGGTCCCTAAGGGAGGGTGCTAACCCTCTTAACCCCCCTTCCCGCAAAGCCTCTACATGCAGGCCAAAACCAAGGGAAAACTAGAATATTCAAATGCCCATAAAGATGGGCCTAATTAATGGCCATAAGTATGAACTAGAAAAGTGGGGCGCGATACTAAAGAACACGAGTCGGTTCCTGATAAGCATACAAACATAAATGAAACATCAGTGTGGAAAGCACACCCTGCACAGGCGCCATCTTGTTTGTTTTGAAAACAATTGCTAAAAGCCACGTTCTTTTGCAGACACATTTCTCGCCAATATTTCTAATTTCCAAGTTTTAAAAAACTAACTACCGTAATTAATGGACTCGCTACACTCTAGATATGACAAACTATTGATCACCAGGAAATAAAAACGAGAATATTAACGCGAAACGGCACTTTATCTCACCTTTTTCGAACAGAACGCGGCACAGATGACAGAATCATTGAATAAAGCAAATGTCGTCTTCTTCTACGGTTAGAAAAATTCCCCTCTTGGTTAGGGCATTCCCCTTGTTCGACGCGTTTATTTTTCTAGTAGCCAGTTAATTGTAAGATAATTAGCTATTAATAATAGTTAATTAATGATAGAAACAGAGCGGGACCATGCGGGAATCGAACCGCTTGTACGGCGGAAGCGCGTTAGGACATCGATGAATATCATCGATGACATTTAGCTTTGTCGTCTGCTCTTCTTCGGTTCTCCGTGGAATCGTAGTCGTCTTCTGTTTCCCTCGTTTTTAAGTTTATATTTGGAGAAAAACATGTTCAAGAACACATTTCAGAGCGGATTCCTGTCGATCCTTTACAGCATCGGCAGCAAGCCACTCCAAATATGGGACAAAAAGGTAAGCGACGAAGCCGGGGATTGATGAGCCTCAGGCAAAAGTACTGCTCCTGTATGTATACTGCGTTGCCATGGCAACGCGTTTTGTTATTGTGACCAACGTAGCAACCAATATGGCAGATGCAATTCGAGTCTGCTAGTAATTGATTGATCAATGACCCGAAGTGCGTCTTGGTAATCAGCGTGATAGGAGCCTAGTACGGACTAACTACACTAATCATATTGACTTTAGGCTAGTTAGCCATGGGCCTACCTGTTTTAATGTTTTCTTTTGACTTTCTATACGAAATGAAGGTGAGAAATGGCCACATCAAGAGAATAACGGACAATGACATCCAATCGTTGGTTCTAGAGATTGTTGGAACAAACGTCAGGTGAGCAGATATGTCAAGCTTGCCTCGAGTCTTAACTAGCGTTTGCTAGTTAACGGTTCTAGACTAATTTGTGATATCCATAAGGGTTAAACTCGATGCAGACTAACTTTTCGAGCGTTGCGATCAATGTTACCATGGAAACCATGACGCGGTGTCCATGGTTACTCAAGTCGGCAAC
>JAQIYI010000578.1:0-17456 GCA_034700265.1 Polyzonium germanicum | reverse complement strand
CTCTAATGGTTATATTTTAAAAACCTAAAACCAAAAAAAGTCTAAATAATTGTCCCATAAACCCTTTAAATCGCGAAACATTTTCTGTTTAATTTGGAATTTATTGGCAATGATTGAAAGTGTTTGCTTAAATAGGGCCTACAGATATTTTATTGGAGAATCATGATTTGACTAGGCTAGGTTTAAATTTTGACTACATTTAAATTTTGCCTAGATTTAAATTTTAACTAGATTTAAATTTTGACTAGATTTTAATTTTGAATAGTTTACACTTCACTTAAGTCTTAATTAATGAAATTAATTGATTGTATATCTGTATTTGCAGCTCCACCGCTGGCTCCACATCTGCAGTTACACAAGACCACGCAGTCGTCGATCATTTTGACGTGGAAGAACAGAGACGAAAATGGACATCCGGTGCTGGGTGAGCTATACGCCCGTCATGTCATTATCATCACGCGCGCAATCTTGTTTATTTATTTTATTTGCAAGTAGCCACTGCATATACACTGACAAACCTGACATAGATAATAAGCAATTAATGCATGATGTGCGAAATGATTTAAGTTACGATGTTACGTTGTATTCACAGCCTACAAATTAAGGTACAAGCGAGATTTCGGCGGCTGGGAGGAAGTGTCCGTCGATCCGGACGAGGATCACGTGATATTGAAGAACCTCCACTGCGGCACTAAATACCAGATCTACGTTCAGGCCGAGAACAACATCGGACCTGGCGAGGCGAGCAAGATGATCACGGTTGCGACCAGGGGCTCAGGTCAGCCATGTTTACATATGTAGAAGCTAATTTTTAAAGGGGTATAGTCTTACTAGATTTTCGCTACCGGTATTTTTTTTTAGAATTCTGTTTTCTGAATAGAAATATTTTTCTAATAATAATCTCTGAAAACCACAACAAAATTAAATCTACGATGCGTAATTTTCGTTTCAGTTCCGCGTATTCCAGCTCAAGTGGGCGTCCTGAGGGTGAACGTGACGTCGGTGACGCTCAGGCTCGTCAACTGGCCGGACGGCGGCTGCCCAGTTCGCCACTTCGTAGTTCAGTATCGACGCAAGGACCGCAGCGAATACACGCTCGTGTCGAACAACGTGATTCCTGAGCACGAATCGATCACCATCGGCGATTTGAAGGCCGGCGTGTCGTACGTGCTTCATGTCACGGCGCACAACGACGCCGGATCCGTCGCCGGAGAGTACGAGTTCTCCACTCAGAGTTTCTACGGAGGTACGATCGATGGAGGCGTCATTATATTTTAGTGACTTACCATATTTTTAAAATTTCAAAAAAATGTTTAAAATATTATAATCATTTTCGCATTTTTGAGCATACAAGTATTTAACTGTGACTAGAAACATTAGTCTGTTTAAATTGGTTTTAGTTATTTTTGTATTTTTTTCAGAATTGGCGGCTGATGACGCCAAGCTATCTCGTCCGACAATCGGCTTCGAGACGAGCGTTCTCGTGGCCATCACCGTGCCGACCCTGCTCATTCTGGTCGTCTCAATCGTCGTCTGTTTGCTGCTTCGTCGGAAGAAATATCGTCGCTACCAACAATCTGCTGGCATGATTTTTTTTTTATACGAGCGTATTTTATCTGTATCTTGCTGCTGAAACATTCGAGTTGATTTTTTATATTTTTTTTATTTCAGTCAACTATCAGAATCAACATGTCGAACCGGAGATGCCGGAAATTAAACGTCAATTGCAAACCGTCACTGCGAACCACACGTTTGAGGTACCGCCTGACGTCGGAACACCGTCACGTCGGATGAGCAATAAAAGAGCGAATGGTTGGCATTTTATTTTATTTGTCATGCAGTGTTTTTTATATTTTAGTTATTTATTTATATTTATATTTTTTATTTTATTTACCAGTATTTCATTTCATTTAGCTGTTTACTTTATTCGTTTAATTCGTCTCGTTAATATTTCAGTCATCCACGACGACGTGTGTCCGTACGCGACGTTCAATCTATCGCGAGGTCGGCCGATCGCAATCAAAGATCCGGCGATCGCGACCGAGCACTTCAGTCTCAGGACCTTCTCGGAGGACGAAGCGGCCATGAATCAACATTCCGTCGTCCACGAGTATTCTCACGACATTAACGTAGGTGTCATTGCTCCTTACGCAACTGCTGACTTTTTAAACTTGCATGACCACACTACCGTTATATTTTGAATGTTACTTGAATTAGCATTATACAAGTTAAAAGTTATACTGAAGTCGTTCTCATTTGAGTAAATTGAGTCAATTCAATTGACTCAATGGTGTGAATTGATCTTAGTTGGTAATCTGTGAAATTGATCTTCCCAGAACAGGCAAAGCCAACGATTGACAAGAGAGCAATATTCGTGTCTAACGGCTTCGTCACCCAGCAGAATTTCCGACCGGATGGGTGAGTGTAAACAGGAGGGTATCTGACTAGAGTTGTGTACGTGCAACTCTAGCGTTAATCCTAATCTTAGCTTAGTCTTGAGACTAGCCGGATGTCTTGACTCATCACATCTGGACTCATGATATCTGGTGATTCCTTAACTTTTAGTCTCAAGGTACGGTAATATCTGCACTCGTATATAGGTTCGGAACGTTGCAGTCTGCGTTTCGAAACATGCAGCAGCAGCACTGACGAAATCAACAAGCTGTCCAAGTTGTACGGCGACGTCGAGTTCGACGTAGCGCGCCTGCTGCATCAGACTCGGCATCCTGCTCTCACGTCCGACCAGGATCTGAACTCCGTCCTGCAGGCGTCCTACGACGAAGACGACGACGATGAACGTGAACCTCGAACGCGAATTAGTCATCCGGAACTGGCGTGCCTCACCGAGTCGGCAGTGCACCTCTACGAGCAAACCCGAGGTTTCATTTTTAATTTTAGCTACCTCTGCTTATGGTCGTCGTGTTGGACTTTGTAGTTTATCAGCGCGGTCACGTGTGGTATTTTGTATTTTTTAATTTTTTTCGCGATTGTCTCAATCACAGTCCCTGATCTATTGTTTCACGAATTGGACAACGAGAACGTCGGATGGCACGTCGACGATCCAGATTCGGATAACTTCGAGGACGGGACGTCCAACAATCTGAAAATCTACTCGGGCCTACACGGACTCAATTTGCCGAAAAAGTATTATCTACGAATATTTTCTCATATTTTTAAATGGCTTTATTTTTCCGTTTAATTTAAATTGTTTTCAAATATTTTTCAATTTGCTTAAAATTACATTTTTAATTTGTTTTAAAATATTTTTAAACTTGTTTTAAAATATTTTTAAACTTGTTTTAAATTTATTTTAAATATCTGTTAGTCTTTTTAAACTTTTAAATATTTATGGGTTTTAGCTTGTTTTAAAATATCCTTAAATGTGTTTTATAATACTTTTGCTCCGTTGTCAAGTTATACTTTTGACGTGTTTAATAATCTAAAATACTTTGATCTGTTTTAATGTGTTTGAAAGTATTTTATATATTATTTATTATGCATTTTTTCAATTCTTAAATTATTTTGTTCTTTTTTAAATTTATTTCACTAAGAATAACACTTTGTTTTAATAAATTTCTTAATAGGTACAGCACGTTAAACGGTGGATACCAACTGTACGGAATTGTGCGGTGACTTTTCAAATTAGGACCAAAAAAGATCTCCCATCAAGCATAAGGCACGTATGGTGTAAACGCTCCCCTTAAAAGTCCGTGACGACGTCTTGGAACAATTTTTTTCGACGAACGTTTAACGGAATAACCCTGCTCATGTGATAACAGCGATAATATACAACACCACAAGTGGATTTGATTTTTTCATTTTTTTTTCATTTCTATGTTTTTTAAGTATAATTATGTCTTTTAAAAGTGCTTCGATGATCGTGTTGTCTCTTCTTCGTTTCGATCTCCGCGAATTTCTGAGTGGACTTTTTAAGCTTCAGAAAGGTAAAAAAAATGGCTTCCAATTTGTAAAATACGGCTCATATATTTAAAAAAAACATTTTTCTATTAATAGTCGTCTGTCTTATCGTCTTATCACGTGATTGCTGATAAATGATAATAAATATATTGAAGATTTTATTGTAAATTTGTAAAATATCTCAAGTTGGCCAAATTTATTTTTCAATTCCTGTTTTTTTTTCAGATTTTTAATTTAGGCATATAAGTCTAATCAACAGGCTAATCAATAATTAATGTTGATTGATTAACCTAGTAAGAAATGAGAAACTAAAAATTACAATTTTATAAAAAAATAAATACATTTTAAACAATGCACTTTTACACTATTTTTTGATTAACGTTTAATTATTTGGTAAACTAATTAATGATTAATAATTGTTTTTTGATTATTAACCTGCATTTTCTACACATTTTTAAAATGTTATTTCAAGTTTATTTTAAGTTTTTCACATTTTTGGAAGTTTTTTTTACAAAAGTATCGATTTTAACATCGATGCCACAATATAGAGAAGAAAAGAAGAATCGATACTGTTGAAATAACATCGATTTCTCGTTCGATAATATCGTTTTAATATTTATTCGGATTGCATGGAGCTCTAATCCATTCTTGATTGATTGGTCAGTGAATTATGACTCGGAGTGCTCCGAGCACAAGGAGCGCTCTGATCACTCCGCAGTCCGAATTCCGAAAAGTTGAGTTAAAGAGTCATCGCTCGCGGAGTCGCGGCGATCGCGAATTCAGTTTCGATGCGAATTCCTGATCGAAAGTTCGCACGATCGTCGAGGAGATCGAGAAGAGACCATGTTGTGCTTGCCGCGACGTAATTCGGTGCGTAAATTGATCGTCCGATCGACGGCCGTTCTATTCGTCGTCGCCTTGTTTCTCGTTTGGCGTCGGCGAGGTGGCGGCGACGGCATTCCATTTCGGGCACGTCAGGTCGAGAGCGAGCAGTTAAACGATCGCGAGACGAGCGACGTGAACGCGGTCGTTAACTTGCCCGTGCCCGATCGAGTCGATCGAACCAGTGATGACCGCCATTTTCAAAATAATGTCGAAAGATTCGAGGCTCCCAGGACGACTGCGATGGCGGCGGACAAGAAGTTGGTCGTGGGGCGCGATTGGACGGACATCGACGGGCAGATCGAAGCCGACTTCGCGATGGTCGTTCCGGGCGTCGGGTCGATGGGCGAGGCCGTGAAATTGCAGGCCAAAGAACAGGCGATGGCCGACATTCTCATCAAGAAGGAGGCGTTCAACATCGTCGCCAGCAATAAGATCACCGTGAATCGAACAACGCCGGACAACAGGCATCACTTGTGAGCATAAACCTCTCGCTAAAGGGCAGGACGGACTAATTTTCGAACCGTGCTAGTCGAACCGCACACTCATTATAGGCCTATATCGGACCTAGCTTCTAGGACCGTAGATTAGTTAGGCCTACGTATTTAACTATACTAGTGGCGTTTATTGTCTGTCGGACCATAGAACTATTTGCCGGACAGAGAAATCAATCCAACGGTCCTAAAATTAGTCCCAACGTAGGCGCCTACATGTAGCTTCGCTATGACTATGCGGACAACCTGTTCAGTCCTCGTTCGTGGTGCTACTGCAAAGTGCAACATGCTGCAACGACTCCTGGGGCTAGTTGTTCGGCTCATGAACGACCAACAACAACCGTAGGTGCAGTGGCGCGATTATTTCGACGTGATGTACCTTTGTGGATCCTGGGGCGAGTTGTTCGGCACACCAATGAGTCAATGAGCCAGAACATTCGCCGAGGTGACAACACAATTTGGTCTCTGCGCAATCAGGATCCACAAGGGTACATCATGACGAAATAATATCGTCTCTGACGAATATTTTGCGGTGAACAACTCGCTCCTGGGGCACACCAACGACCCTAAACATTAGTCGTTGTTACGTCGTTCATGAGCCGAACAACTTGGACTAGGTAAACAACTTAAAACGCCAAAAGTCAAAATAATTATCCCTTCTTCTTTGAATTAAATTAGGCTAGACCTATTATTCAATGTGAATTTCTTCTACGTGTAGGCTAGGCCAACACCTAGAGCGCCTACATGTAGGCCTACCATTGTACCCGGTAGGCCTATTTGTAGTAAGAAGTCAAAAGTAAAGATTATGAGTTTTTTCCCATTGCTTGTAACTCGTTGTTTGCTTCTCAGATGCGTCCAAAGGCATACATTTTAGAATGAGATTTGAGTTCTTTGTTTTCGTCGCTTCTTTAGTTGCCCTTTAAAGTGAATGACCCAACAATTATCTAGGCTAGGCCACAGTAGGCCAAGAATCTAGAGCGCTGGAAGACGCGCTCTTAGCGAGACGACTAGCTAGCAATTCAACGTGAAATGATTCCTGTAGGCTGCTTACACCTGTGCACTGAGTGCAGATTTTATATGCGCCTTATTGTTTTCGCTGCGAATCCAGGGAAATCATTGAATGGGCTATTATAGCCCCGCGCGTGTTTCCAGTAGGCCTAAATTCTATTTTGAGTGCAGGCTCACATTGATCGTGATTAAGTGCAGCGCGGAATATTGATCATCTGCAACCAGCCACGACTAGTAGATGTACTGTATTTTTTATTATTTCTGGTTTTTGTTTTCTTTTAGTCATGAACCGGTTATTGTATAAACATACATACCCTCAATTGATGATCTTTGATCTTTTAAGGCTGATTCTTTAAGGCCCCAACAGACCTTCCGGTACAGTTCATAGGAAGCTATACGGTATATAAATACAATGTATACGGAGGCCGTGTTCCTACCAACGGCAATTTGAGTTATTTCACTCTTGACGAACTCTAATATTTTCCTCCTACGGTATAACGCATGGATGTTTGACAGTTTGCCTTGTTTATTCACAAACAAGCAAATTGGTCATGTGGGACTCCCTAAGCTCCTGAATAATCTTAATAATAAAAATAGGCCAGCCCCAGTCGAAGTTAATTTCCAGAAGTGTCCTCTTTCTAAACGTATATTTGGACCTACTGGCTACCGTACCTGCCCACACGGAAATGAGAAATATAGGCCTAGGCCTATATTGCTTAATTGTATAACATACAATTAGGCCTATGCAATATACCTGTAGGCCTATTTCATTTCCAGAATCATCAAAAATTTCCTTCCTTGCTTCGTTCGCAGGTTCTCTCAAAACAATTACACTTGTAGCCTATCTTAGCTTTGGTTGGTTTTTTTACGCTTTACATGTCAAAGGAAAGATATTACATGTTAGATAGGCGGTCATAGGCCTACAAGTATAACGCACAAGCAAAATTCGAAATCAAAAACTCACTGGTCGAGGTAAGCGTATTGGACCCCCTACACTCCTACAGACTACAGAGATGGAGCGACATAAAAAAAGTTATTTATTTTGCTCCACGTGTTTTTTGGTTTTTTTTATTAGACTAGATTTGATTGAGCCCATTTTTTTCAATCACATCAAATAAGTCTACCGGTATTGATTTTATTGCGTTTATAGCGCCGTATTTTTTATTCAAAAGCAGCCGGTGGTCTACAGTCTGGAAAACGTCGGTATGCCTATCACATGCTTTATGGATGCATGCGCACATGGGGGACGTAGGACATTTTCAAAGCTTTTGGCGGAAATCCTCCTGTCGACGACAAATTGTATGAGGTGGGGGTCCGTCAAACTATGCCCAATTTGAGAGACGTTACATGTCTGTTTGCCTACATTGAAGGCCTATTCACAAAAGTGCATCGCACAACCACTCTTGAGTGGGTTCGCAAAACGCGCCCACGTGACCCCGTAATGGCTCCGAAGGCCTATTATGTGCCCTCTTTTATTCCAGCCTGTATGCCTACTGTATTACCACTGTATTCTACTGCCTACTGTATTCTCTATACTGTAGGCCAGCTACCTTCAGAAAATCACATCTCCCCCGCACTACAGTGTTCAATTTGATGATTGAATTTGATATGAAAATCACAGAACCTGCATGAGGGTGTCAGCTGTTCGCCATTCAATTTTGTTCTTTGTTATACTTTTCAGATGACGTGGTCATATAATATTTATGAAGGTAGCATTACTCGCATATCACACCAATTCATATCCGCTTTCATTTGATCGTTCTGGGTTTTAAAAAAACCTCGTTCAATATGGCAATATAATTATTATAGGCCTACCTAGCTACAGTAGCCTAGAGTCTACTGGGGCATTAGCTGCGTGGGTCTCTGAAAGCAACTAGAGCCTAATCATGTTCTCCTTGGCATCTAGATTTCATTGATGAATTCATCTAGACGTCTAGACCTATTTTGAGGTTTTTTTATAGGCCACATGCGTTTAATACGTAAAAACGTATAATGCTGGGTTTTCCATAAAACAATTACGCCTAGGGTAATCTTATAAGAAAACTGGCTCTTGTCTGTCCGAGACGACTCTGTAATGTACTAATGTATTTACATGCACAGTACCGGCATTATATAAAACTATAATAAAAGTGGATCCAGCTGGAGAAAGATTAAAGTCGCATTTTGTTAAATATTTCGTCATCATCACCCTATTGACAGTGGCGGTGACGAAATATTTTTCTCATCGTCGTAGCGTTGCTGGGTTTTTGAAAAACGCGGTCCTGGATTAAACCAAATAAGATTCCGGTATTCAGTTATTCATGCAGCGATCCTTATGAAATTATACGGTTGATCATAGGCGTGATATAGAGTCTACCAGCGCATGCTATCTTCGAAGCGGTGGTTAAACTTGGCAAAAGTGTTCCTGAATTTACGTTTTTAACGCTTTTTTTCTTCTTCCTATTTATTGACAGATGCAAGAATGTCGTCTACGACGATGTCCTTCCGGCGGCCAGCGTGGTCATCATCTTTACGAACGAAGCGTGGTCGCCGCTCTTGCGCACCGTTCACACCGTGCTCAACTATTCGCCCGCCAACCTACTTCACGAGATCATCCTGCTCGACGACTTCAGCAATAGAGGTAATTAACCGGGGCCAGTGATGGGGTTCATCTAGAATTTCATATTGGTTATATACTCTCGCTACCTCAAACATTTTATTATATTTTACCTATTAGGGCTATTAACCTAATCACAAGTTGACTTTAACAAATCAAAAATCCTCTTGACAGTTGAGATGAAGGACAAGCTGGACCGTTACGTGGAGACGCGCCTTCCCAGCAAAGTGAAGCTGATCCGCGCCACAAAGCGCCTTGGCCTGATTCGCGCTCGCCTCGAAGGCGCTCGAGTGGCCACGGGTTCAGTGATCGTTTTTCTTGACTCGCATTGCGAGGCGACTCAGGGCTGGCTTCAGCCGCTCCTGCAACGCATCAAGGAGAACCGACACTCGGTCGTCATGCCCATCATCGACGTGATCGACGAGAAAACCATGGAGTTCTACAAGTCGAGCGGCGAACAATTTCAAGTGGGCGGATTCACGTGGAGCGGACACTTCACGTGGGTCGCCATTGCGGAACGCGAGATTCAGAGGCGAGGATCGCCCATTGCGCCAACTCGGTACTTCAAAGCGCGATTTTTTGTTAGTTATTTTGACGACTTTCAACTAGACTTGGTCTGCAAATCTAAATTGTTATAAAAAAAATTGTTTTTATTATATTAATTTTAAGGTCTCCGACCATGGCCGGCGGTCTTTTAGCTCTAGACCGAAAGTTCTTCTGGGAGATTGGCGGATATGACGATGGAATGGATGTCTGGGGTGGCGAAAATCTAGAAATGTCCTTTCGGGTTAGAAATATTTTTGTTCTACAGCTGGATAAATATGCCACCATATACCATGAATATATTCAATATTACAAAAATATGCTTTAAAAAATAGCGATATTCATCACTAATTATCGATATTTTACAACGATTGGTACAGTAAATATCGAAATTTTGAGATCGCTTTCAATGAATATGCATGTTTTATCAATTAATTAGTACAAAATTAACATCAAAATTGTCCATTTTGTAATAAATATGCCCAGATATTAACCTGAAATTTGCCAAAAAAGGAGAAAAAATATGCAAAATAAGCTAAATCTAATTTAGTGGTTTGCATATTTTATTCAATAATTCTAAAAAGTAATTTTTAATTTTTATTCTTAAAAATTTAGTTTTATAATCAAGTTTTTATTCTAAAAAGTTCTACGAAACATTTCATCTAGATTTGGATGTGTGGTGGCCTTTTGGAAACGATTCCGTGCTCTCATGTGGGGCACATTTTCCGGTCGTTCCATCCATACACGTTTCCCGGTGGCAAGGACACGCATGGCATCAACACCGTTCGTATGGCCGAGGTCTGGATGGACGACTACAAGCGCCTGTTCTACTTGCATCGAAAAGAGTTGGAGGTGACGATTTGAAACACAAACAAAAATCGCTTCAAAATCGACGTGGCGTCATTGACTGTATTCAGTTTACTTTTTGGTTTGTGATGTGTTTGACCAAATTTCCTTCTTCTTCTCGGCAGACGGTGGAATATGGCGATGTGAGCGGTCGAAAGCAGCTGCGGAAGCATATGAAGTGCACGTCGTTTAAGTGGTACCTCGATAACATCTTTCCAGAGAAATTTACGTTGGACGAGGACGTTTTCGCCTATGGTCGGGTAAGTAAAAGCCTCTAAAAGTGTCAAAGCCTCAAGTGTGATTTGTATTAAATATTCATACAATGGAACATGGTTTTGTTGACAAATTTCATTTTTTTAGGGCTACCGTAGCAAAATCGAATAATTGTGCCAAATCACACTTACAAAATTTCGTGTTTCAATCGCGATCGTCGAGACATTATTAGTGTGACATAGTATTACCTAGTTTAATTGAATTCGTTTCAGGTTCGCAACGGAAAGCATACAAACTTGTGCCTTGACATGCTGCAACGCGATGAGAAGAAATCCTACAATATGGGCCTGTACAACTGCCACATGTTTTTAAGCTCCAGCCAGGTATCGTTAAACCTTAAAATCTTCTTTTTCTTTCTTTGTTATTTAGTTATTTGTATTTACTTTTTTTACTTATTTAGTTATTTGTATTTACTTTTTTTCTCAGTACATGGCCTTCAGCAAGAACAACGAATTCAGGCGAGAAGACGTCTGCGCCGAGGTGACGCAGCACATGTTTCGCTACACTGACCACGTGCAAATGATCGATTGCCACGGTCTTCGCGGTGGTCAGGAGTGGACGCATACTAAGGTGAGCTCTTAAGAATCGCCTCTTGCAATTCGTTTAAACTAGGCTATTAGTATCCAATACTAATAATGTCTTGAGCGAAGAGTAGGCCTATAGCACGTTCTCTCCATTTAAAGGTCGGCAATCACTGATAGCGCCATGTTTTCAGTTTAAAGGGAATGGTCTATAAGTTTGACTTTTGTTAGTTTTAGGTTTTTCAAATAACTATTTTTAAAGATAATAATTTTTGTAATTTTGATTTTTTTTGTGTGCAATAAAAATGCTTATTTTGTGCATTTATTTGAGTAACCTTAACCATCCGGTTAATTTCTGGAATATATTTGGAAAATATTTTGAGCAGATTTTCACCTAAATAAATTTTGTACGTTTCAGCATGGCACGATCGTGCACAAGTCAAGTGGAAAGTGCCTGGACGCGATGGACTCTGTCAACGACGAAGATGTTTGGGCTCAGGACTGCAATGGCGAATTGTCGCAGAATTGGTCGTTCGATGTCTACCTGGACGCGTAGAAGGCGCACACACTTAAGAGTCAACAAAAGGTCAAACATTCATCAATCAGGTTAGTCGATTTTTCGACCGCCACAACTTCACACGACGACTTTGACCGCAGGGTACGGTATCAAAACCGGTGATTCATTTCACCGATTATACTCTTGACATAATAACGATCAAGGTATTTGGAACAAAAATCTTAAAATATGGGCAACTCACTAGGCAACTTATCGCGTTCAACTGATAGAATCGGAGTCGATTTAGTTGATTACAACTTTCATCGACCAAACTTGAGAGTTGAGACGAGTGTTGTGCAGGCACGTTGAACCAAATTAAAATTTGGTTGGATTTTTTTTAATATTCAACTGAGTTGACTGGTTGAACGTGTAAGTAATCTACGCTCCTAGTAGCGAGAACCCACCTGAACAAAAAATGTGGTCATTCAAAAATGGCGCAACCAAATCAAATTAATAATTCTTTATATACAAATTATACACATCTCTAGAGGCCTACAATTCTACAAATTTCTTTGGATAAATTGTTTATGATATTAATGATAAATTCATAATTTATTGCTATATCTTTTACTTGAGGGAATGGATGAGCTATTTTTATTCATGGTTAAAGGAGGTAGTAGCGATTAATTTTGAACAACAACAAAAATAACTCAACCAATCATGTGACTCATTTGCACCGCAAGTAGAATTCTTGTTATTACTCAATTTACACTGTTTAATATTTAATTTCTAGATTTTAACTGGCGATCGCGCTTAAGAGTCGAAATCTTTTAACTGGTTTCAATCCAGAAATAAATTGAGATATTAAATACCAAAAAAAGAAAATGAAATTAATTCAGAATTTTAAAAAATAACAATAATGCGGACCCACCCATGGCAACTAATCGCATTCAACGTGATTGAATTCGACTAAACGAAATTAAGAATTTACCAAGAATTGCATTCGATTTAGTCGGTTAAAACTCGATAAAACTCCTGGTGTTAACTTGTGTCGAAGATAAATTTAGTGTGTTGAAATCAACCCTCAACTAATTTAAAAATATGTGTTAATCAACTTTAAACTATTTAAAACGCGACTTGAATGCAATCAATTTTTTGCTCCAGTTGAATACAACTAAGTTGAAAGCGACTGATTGTATTTACACTTTTCGTTGGAGTAGGCCTACTTGTATTCAACACAGTTGATGTGATTAGTTGTCTGGTTGCAAGAACCTTTTTTAAAAATTAATCGCTGCTACTGGTTGAATATTTTATTTACATTTTTAATTATATTTGATATTTGTGACGTCACAGACTGAATTGAATCAACTAGTCCCAATTATGTGCTTGCCAAGAGTGCCAATTTAAGCTGCTTGTGAAAATTTAATTGTTTGCCACTTAATCTGGTGTCACAACTTGGGACCAATAAAAGCGAATTATTTTTTCATTTGTTAAAATTTGAATTTTACAAGTAATTTTGATATCAGATGGTCGTCATGTGATATATCCGACATCTCACTGTATATTGTCGTAACATTTCATTATGTCCGGGTCCTCGTCGAGTAAGCCGTTGAGCCGGGCCATCAGGTCGAGCTGTTCGTCGCTCAGCTGCACTCTCGTGTGCGGCAAGTATTGCAGCTCCGATGTTTTCAGCGTCAAGCCTTTGTCCAGCAGTTTAATTTTCACTGCGTAGAAGTCGAGCGGTTCGCAGAGGAACTGTTTTAAAAGGTCGGAGAATTAGTTTTTTTTTTTCAAAAAGAAATTCTTTTTAAAGTTGATCCTAAATACAGATTCTCCTGAGCCACCATACTGTAGAATATTGTTGATTATACCATCGTGCTCTCAAAAGCACGATGAATAAATTCCATAGTGAGAATCAGCCCTCAGACTTTTACCTGAAGCACGCTGATGTCGTCGTCGGTGTCTTCCTTGACGTCCTCTGCGCCGACCTCGATTGCCACCTCTACGGCGCTCTCCAAGGTCAAGTCGCCAACCGAAGGATCAACATTGATGACGCCTTTATGGACGAACGAATGCATCGCGCCATTATCGACGAGTGAAGCTCTATTGGTTGGTTAAAATTGCAACAAAAAAAAATTAGCAAACCAATCGAGCGATTTATTTGTTACCTAATTGCAGGATGGCGGGTGACTTACGTACCCGACTCTCTTCATGTAGCCTCGAACATTTTGCCGCGTCCGCTTCAAATTGTCCGTCAGCCCCTCCAGAATGAAGAAGCTTCCACCGGGTCCCTTGGCTTCCAGAGTGAATTTCATCATGTTGTCTTTGGACTTTTATTGTTAACAGGTGTACGTGAATAGGATTAAGGTAAGATTATTTGCGCGTTTTATTATTTCTGAAGTAGGCCTACGGTAAATTAAAATTATAATTAACTAAGTCTACCTTTTCTTTGAGCAGATTTTCTATCTTCGCGATAGGCATGTTGGCCCTTTTGGCCGTGTCCACGACATGCGCCAACTGGCTGTTGAATCTTGGATCGTTGCTCTTGCCCTCTATAAAAAAATAATTGCCTAAATTACGGTAGGCCTAGTAAATTATAATAACTAGGCTCTAGGCTAGAAGACTGCAAAGTCCTTCGCTCGCTCGGACAATTAATAGGCGACCCGGCCATAGCTGATGGCCCTGACCTTTGATGGCGATTTGCATCAAGCGTGCCAATCTAGAGAAGAGCACCGACCGCGCCGCGTCGTTGGCTCCTTTCACGTGCTTGATATTTTGCCACTTGCTGTGGCCAGACATGAACCGGACGACGACGACGGTGGACGTGGCTGATGTCAGCAGAAAATCGGACGTCGAAGCTTGCGGCTGTTGTCGTCTCCAATCATGAATCGGCGCGGCCGGTGCCGTCGCCGTCATTTGGACTATAGAGCGCGCATGAAATAATCGTTTCATCATACCCGCCGGTCGAAGGTTAATCGGTCGCACAATATTCCCGATCATTTTCGCGGTAATTCGCACGCAATTCGCCCCGAAAGTACGGTATTGGCAAGATATTCAAAGCTTTACGGAAAATTTTCGAGTAAAAAGAGATCTCATGGGCGCGGCCATTTGCAATTCTGACGTCACGGTCGAGTGAACGTAACTTCCGGAAGATCCAGGAAGTGACGATTATTGCAGGAACCCTGCGGCGCTCGATCACGTGTTTCACTATCATCAGCTGATGGATTGACGCGGCGTGATTGGCTGTCCGAACAATCACCTGTTTCGTTGCGGGAAGAAAGTCAAGAAACGCTGCTTCTTCAAGGCTTTTGTGTTTTCTCATTTATCTGTTTTTTGCCTAAATTTTCACAAATTTACGTCGTCGATCCTGACTCGTCCAAGAAGTGCGGCCGCGACAAGTTTTGCTTTTATCTCCGCGCACTTCTTTTGCCGATTTTTAGTCAGTTTTTGAACTTGTTCTTTCAAAATTGCACTTTATTTTTTGGTGTATTTTTTTTTTACAAGTTTTTAAGCCTACAATCTTCCTAGGCCTATAACCTACTTCAGCTGTCAACGCAATTAGGTACGTACGACTACGTGCATAGAATTAATATATGCGTCACCTATATATATATTTTGTGGCTTTCTCCCAGTTGCCAAATATCTAGGCCTATATTCAAGCTCGATTTTTGTTACGGCATAGGCCTATTTGAATATATAGGCCTAGGCCTCCTCATTTGAGCGTAATATGCATCAAATGAGTATATTCAAATAGGCCTATAAAGGAAATTAAAGGCCATTAAAAGGAAATTATTTGCCTATATAGGCAAATAATTTCCTTTTAATGGCACTGGATATAGGCCTACCGCCTACGTGTGGCGCGAAAAACGTCGAATAGCGCCGCCGTAGGCCTACGTTTTATTCCCAAAATAATGTGTGGCGCAGCACGGCTGGCATAGGCCGCATCACTAATGACATTTAGGTTAATTTGTATCCCTATGAGGAAAACTTGAGACTGCCTATATTAACTCCTTAGGATTGCATTGGCAAGGCAGTCTCAAGTCTTGCTTTATAACCCTTACTAGGCTAGCTAGGACATGCACAGTTGAACGTTTCATGAAAGACAGGACGCTTAAGATGAGGATTAATTACCGCCAAAAATAATAAGGTCCACACTACACTCTACTGCTCGGTAGCAGCTGCATGTAGTGCACTGTGGCACTTATTTTTGGCGGTAATCTTCCATCTTAAGCTTGAGCGTCGTCGTTTAACGGTGTTCCCACCTGCATGTCTCGAATTAAACAAATCCAAAGACATGCTCGAAGATGATCGTCATTTCTCCATTCTCTCTGAATGGAAACATATTGACCTATTCTCAGCATGTCTTGGCATTTTTAATGTCGAGACAGCTCTAAATATAATTAGTCATTTATGTGATTCCGGCCTAAATCTATAATCTAGGCGACTAGGCCAATACCGTACATTTTATTTGCAATAATTCGTCCAGCTGGCCCGATGCACAGAATTTCACTAAAGCAAATCTAAGATCTGTCTCGATCTAGTGAAGAAAGACAACTTTAGTAACTTCTGATTATGAGGGGCGATTAATTACCATCAAAATTATAGTTATCATATCTGCAGTTCTGCACGCGCCTCTCGATCGTATTACGTCGCACTCACGAATTTTGAATATAATGTATAATTGCCTTCATAACTGGGAGATGCATGCTACTGTATATAAAGCTGTCTCGACTCGAGACAGGTCTGAGATTTGCATTATCGGCTAGTGATCCGGCCTATGCCGCCCAATGTCCATTTGCCGCAGACCTACGTTTTATTTGAAATAAACATATTCGGCATGTTGATGCATATTGTGCTTGACGGACGTTTTACTTATTTTCTATTCCTCCGTGTAGCCAGACGTAGGCCTACATGTATATGATGGTATATCCACTGTTTTTTAATTAGGCTTTGGCCTACTGTCTAGGCAACCTTTTTTTTAATTGTTCGAGCGAGGGAAGAACCTTAGCAGAGTCCATTAGTAGCCTATGTCACGTGAAACTGTCGTGCGACGTGCGTGAGTGACTTGCCGACGGCAGCTATAGCCACGAACATAAAAACAAGTTAACCAAAAAACAAACAAAAAATCAAAATTTTCCAAGAGGAAAACAAACAAAAAAATCGGCTGCAAAGCGCAATTTATTTTGGCCCCGGGATTTCAACAATTTTTATTCAGAATTAAGTGTCAGAAAAATGAGTAAATGGCCAGTTGGCACGCGAGCCAACGATTGGCCATGTATAATGTGCCAGGCCATCACCTGTCGTCAATATCGTTAACATCATCCGAGCCATAGAGAGATAGGCTCCCGAGCACGTGTATTTGCCCTTATTTGTTATGTCACGTGATCGTCTGATCGATTGTGACGTCATGATCAAACATCACGCGATATGTTGCCGCCGCCGCCGCGCGAACGGCAGATGGCATATCAAATGGCCATGCAAAACTAGATTAAAGATTAATCAAATAAATCGTTCGATCGATTTTTTTCCCATCGTTAGGGCTAGGGATGTGCCGATGCACCGGCATCGGCGCCGATTGTACGAAAAACCATGCATCGGCATCGGCGAAAGTTTTGCCGATTAAATTTAACACGAAATTACAATTTGTTTAATTAAACTTTAAATTAATTATAATAATATATTAATATTAAAAGGCAATAATATAAATATATAATAATTATAATAATAACAGTGTTTGCTACTCTGATTCCAGTTGTTAGCCAATAGGCCTACTTCTGAGCTTCATAAAATCTAAAAATCGTTACGAATACAGAGCATTGCAGAATGCAGACAGTCAGACAACACATTGAAGTGCAGGCACGCAGACACACATGTCTGAA
>JAQIYI010000577.1:0-17458 GCA_034700265.1 Polyzonium germanicum | reverse complement strand
CAAGTTCATCCAAAATAAGAAAGCAACTAGCAAGAAAAACAACCAAGAACAGTGCCGCCATCTATTAATGACTATGTTCAACATCTGAAGTTTGATGGTCATGGCCACCTCTTAATTGGCTAGACGCAATGCATGACGTCATACAACACAAATTTCTTGAAACAAAACCAACGCAGTCGCAATTGCTAGGAACAAAAAACGGCTGTCTTTTGACGCTCCATGTGTGACGTCAAAACATGTTTGTAACGCATGCAACGGAGTAACCTGAACTCGGAATGACGCTTCACTCGAGCGTCGCTCCAACGTGACTTGAGCGTTATGCTCACCCACGTTAGGCTATGCATGAGTAGTTGAGTACCTAACGCTAGAGACACGTTGGAGAAACGCTCGTAGACCATTTAGTGATGTGTAATTGTGGTAATTGTATGTACTTCCCCACATTGAAGACCAACATAACACTGTGCGAAATAGGGGATGCACGCTGGCTATCTAAATGCATTGCACTTCCGGTGCTTCATGGCAACTGTTTTTACGTGCGTCGCTTCAGTCAGTTGGACAAGTTTTTATGGAATAATGCGAGGCAAGCTGAAGTCACAGAACACAATAGAAATGCCTGCGCGTTGTACGTGCGTGTGAAATCAGCGCATCGAGCATGTTTAGAGGTTTTTTTATTACTCACGCTGCAACGTCGTTTAGGCCTAGGTCTGTGTTTGCGTCGGCAGTCGAGATTTATGGTCGATTTTGGAAGCCCATTACGCACTGTTTTTTTCCTTCTTTTATTATCATTTATCTTATCCCCTTCCTGGCTGCCATCTGTCACCTTTTGATTCACTTTCCCGTGTACGCATGTATGCGGCATTGTGACTAGCTGCCGCGCAATGATCAGGGACCGATTTCGCTCAGCTATGCCTATCTTCCGCCTACGTCAATCGTCATCTACCATTTAGAATAATTATTTCCTTATTTATTGATCATTTCCTATAGTCCTTTGCTCGCGTGGACATTTAGTTTGAGGAGATTACGTGTGAGCAGCAAATGAGCGTCGTCTGCTAGCCGCCATCTTTGTCAGTGACTACATTGATCACAATGATCATTGGCCACTTGGGGTCGTGATTTACTATTTCACTTTATTTGTTTACAAATGCACTGACAAAGGTGAATATTGAAACCGCAGCGCTCCTAGCGGCGAAATGTGAATCCTAAAAATGTTACATGGTGTTACGATAGTGTTGCACCCATGGGAAAATACCTGGGAATATTGGGAAGGGAAAATTAGTCTGGGGAAAAATGGGGAAATTGGAAAAAAAAAACAAAGAAATCAGTACTTGGAAACAGGGCCACCACTTTCGGTATACTCCGTATACATAATCTCCGATTACCATTGAATCTCTGATTGCCTCGTCAATATAAGTCTTAAGTGCTATGCTGTCATTAGTAGACCTATGCATTGCGAAACAAAGTTCGAGCGAGAGTAACATCAGCCATTCTATCACTTGCTATTTTCTGTCGAACATACACTGTACACAAATACCATGTCTAGAATAACTACTTTTAAAAACAGAAGTAAAACATTTTTTTTAATTTAAAAAAATATTATATACACCGTGTCACCATGGCCCAGGATTAACTAGGCCAGATGTATTTTTATCAATAATTAAATCTGGCTTAGTTAATCCTGGGCCACCGTGTATATTTTTTTCCGTAATTCTCTATATATATTATACATGGAGAACTACGGAGAAGAACCTTTCTGGGAATATATTTTTGGAATATATGGTTGCATACATATTGAAAAAAAATCGCTTTGAAAAGGCAGAATTCAACACTCAGTTCTATCTAGTGTTGGCGTAGCAGAGTGGTTACGGCCATCGCCCCCAGGGTCCCGCCCAATCCAGCGTTTTCAGGATCGAACCCCTTGCCGGCCACCTATTAAAGTTGGTGGGGCTTAAGGAAGTCTCGCTGGTTCGTCCCCCTGTCCGTTTGCGAGGGCCATGGCGTCAGCGCCAAAAATGCATTTTTTTTCTAGATTCCAAAAATCCTCATTCATCTATATATATTAGAAGCCTTCTTCTTCCGCACCAGGGTTTGAACCCTCGCACCTGCGAATTGGGTGACACCGTGGGGTGATGGGCGTAACCACTGCGCCACGCCAACACTTGATAGAGCTCAGTGTTGAATATAAATATATAAAATGTCATAATTTAATCTATTTATTGTGAGACCGCGGGAAGACTTCCTTATGAGGTCCAAAACCCCATGTTGAGTCTATGGGGCTAACAGGAAGTCACCCAAAGCTCTATGTGGCCAACCAGAAGTTGTCCTATAGGCCTACAGCATGTTAAGTGTTAAGGGCCACCTGTAAGTTGTCTAAAACTACCTTAAGTGTATTAGGAAAACCGGAAGTGGTCCACAGACCGTGTTTTATTCAATAGGGTGAACATAAAACACTTTTATCCCATGGGCGCCCACTTGTGGGCGTGGGAGTCGTAGTAAGTAATTAAATCTGGAATTATTGCAGAGTAGAAGGCAGGCCCAAAGATGCTTGTTAGCACGCAAAATAATGAACTGCGAGAGTTGTATAGATTCAACTATGTTCAAATTGGTTGTAAACCCGCGTTTAACTCGATCTTCGAATAAGGAATTTATTAGTGTTCCTTTCGCAAGAACCAACGTACGTTACAATTCATTTTTTGTTCGTTTCGGGCGTGATCTAAACAAGCGTTGTTTGAACGTCGATGCGTGAAATTGTCTTGAAATTTGCCGTGACGCCTACCTGGCTAACTTTAATTATTGTTCAAATTTAGTTTTAAAATTCTGTAACCACTGTTTCACATAGCGTACATAGCTGACGTAACGGGAATAATAACAAAATAATTGCCTTTAATTAATCACCAAATAAATATAGGCACAAAAATATAATAAAATGGAATAATTTGGCGTACCGGTATTTTTGTATCAATCATGGAAAAATAAATATGGCATATTTGGTGCCAACGTTTTAGGTACTCACAGCCGGATGGTTCTCGCCCAAAGTCTTCTCCCTGATGGCAAGCGCGTCGTTAAGAAGGTTGGCCGCCTCCTTGTACTTGTTCTGGTCGCGATAGACCAGCGCCAGGATGTTGAGCATGGTGGCTACATCTGGATGGTCGTGGCCGCTCGTCTTCTCCAGGTCTTCGAGCGCCTGCTTGCAGAGTGGCACGGCGACTTCGTAGCGGCCCTGCGACGCATACTGGATCACGAGATTGTGCAGGGTGCGAAGCCGCGCTGGAATCTCGTATCCAGCGTTGGCAGCCGCCGCCATCTGGCCGGGTGGCGTGGGTGACAGTACCTCCTGCTGCTGGTCGTCGTCGTCGTCTGGAAAGCCTAGGTCGAGCGGCTGCTCGTCCTTGGGCTTCTGGTCCGAGACGGGCGCATCGTCCGACTGAGAGTTGCCGGTGCCCGCCGTGTCCGAGTCGTACTTCTTGACCGAGTTCATGAACTCCAGGTGCTTCTTCTCCTCCTCCAGCTGGGCGCCCATCTGCTCGGACGCCTGCAGCTTCTGCTGTGTGTTGGCCAGCTCGTCTCGAAGCCAGGCGTTCTCCTGGCACAGACGGCGCACTTGAGCACGGAGCTTCTGCTTCTCGGCCTCCACGGTCTGTAAATGGCTCGCCAGGGCCATCATCACCTGCACGAAGGACAAACAATTACAGATAGGTCTAGGGAAATGCTGGGAGAAGCCGTCTTTGATAAAATATTAATTCTATAGAAATTAAACAAATTTACCAATTAGGCCTATATTAATTATAATTCCTAATATTATTTGTCATTAGGCCTACAGTAATTTAGCACTTAATTAATAAATAGGCCTAGCCGTTAACACATGCTCGATCGCCATATTGGCGGTCATATTTTGTCTCTACATTTTAAACTAGAAAAGATGAGCACAAAGCATATTTGGCTGAGTCTGAACTGAAATCGATAACGTATTAACATGAAAAGCAATTGAGAAAATTGCGCACGACTAGGAGATAACTTCGTTAGTCTCGTACCGTACATTCAAATATGTTCTAGATTAAACCTAGGCCTGTAGTCAGTAGACCAGGTCCTAGGGCTTTATTCAACAGTCAACAAATAGAGCTAGAAGTTGGAAATTAATTGAAATTCCTATCGTGCTTTTGGGTAGCCCTTGGGCGTATAGTTAACACTGCAACGAAAAATCCAGGCCAGCTCATATATGCAGTGCTTTTTGACATTTTGCAAAGCTTTTCTCGCTTCTTGCAGTCGACGTCGCGCGTTGCCATGGCAATGACGTCATTCTGCACTCTGCAGGCAATGTGACGAGGGCTTACATTGTCTTTTAAATGATCTATGACGATCTTATATGATGATAAATGGTCAGGGCTCATGAGTAACGTCATGCAGCATGATGACAGCATTTTTTCTCAACCAGAGCTGGCGCCTAAATGCGCAAATAAATCACCAAGAACAAATGATTTAATACTGGATAAATTATGTGCAATCGACTTTACGTTGCGTCAGCTTGTATTTTAACGACCTGTTGGTCACATGTAGGCACTAAGCCTAACATTAGGCCTACATGTGATTAAAACATTAAAAAAGTGTATAAAAGCACATTTCAAATTTGCAAAAATTGTATGTACCCTGCTTTATGGCAATTTTTACAAAGTTCATTTTTTTTGGGATTGTAGGCCTATCTCATTTTTATTTCACCTAGGCTAAAAAGTGCGAATTCAGCGCTGCTGAATG
Organism: Polyzonium germanicum; assembly: GCA_034700265.1. Lineage (NCBI taxonomy): Eukaryota > Metazoa > Arthropoda > Diplopoda > Polyzoniida > Polyzoniidae > Polyzonium > Polyzonium germanicum. Next base: position 12,712 of record JAQIYI010000577.1, on the reverse strand, counting down.
ATGACGAATCGACGTCATTGTCATGGCAACTGCAATGAAAATAAGGCCAAAGAACCTGGGCCTTAAAATGAGATTTTCTTTTTCAAGCAACGCAATGGACGTAGTAAGCCTAGATGATGACCAGTACCAATAGGCTTGCGTCGCCGTTTTTACGTCTGTTATTTACGGTAGGGTTACGTCCAACGTTTTCAGAGAAATGAGTTAAGACCGGAGCTCGCCAGCAGTTTGCAGTTGGCCCAGGCCTGCATGTAGAACCACGCAGGTCCCATATTTCATTGCAAGCGGTCGTAAATTATCCACCAGCTAGTAAGCCAATTGTCAGGTTGCGGATACAAATAGACGAGCGACCAAATCGATGACACAATTGTAAAACGCCTCCGTCCACTTGGCGAGAAAAGCCAAGTGTGAAGGCGCGACTGGTCCGTCGTCGACTTTAACTGTTTAGCAATAGTCCTATCACATGGACGAATTATTGATTTCCATTTCCGAATAAATTCGCCAGCGAACTCATCACTTGACTTTAGTTTTGACCACTCAGCATGCGAGCAAAGTAGTCACGCGATGAGTTCGCATGCGATTTAGCGTAAACGCGAAGCAAAATTCGCATCCCCCTGAAATCAGCTCGATTGGCCACTAGGGCGATTTGCTCACCTGCGCCTCGCCGAGACCGAGCTCGATCATGTCCAGCGATTTCTGGACGATGCCGGCCTTCTCCTCCATCAGGTTCGAGTCGAGCTTCTCCTGCTTGGAGGCGTTGAGCGACGACTCGAGTCCGTGCAGGATGGAGTTGTGCTCGTTCTTGAGCGCCTCCAGGCCTTGGACCACCGTCTTCGTGTTCGTCACGATCTCCTCCTGGGTGAGCGCCGTCATCTTGCCGATCGACACTATCTTCTTACTGCAATTTGGCAAAGACAAACACGCAAACAAATTAACGACATGCAAATCAAGGAATAAGTGTCGCCAAACTGAGCCGCCGCACAAAAGTGGCGCTGCTCCAAACTAAGTCGCGCGCCGCCTACAGATTTCTATGTGGCCATGCAGAGAAATGTTGTGTTCAGTGTTCTCATTCACGAGAAATTAGCAGGTCGGGCCTTATAATTTGGATGGTCGTCGTCGTAGGTCGCCTACAACCGCAGCCATAAAATGGCGTTCAGTGCTGCAAAGAGAGGCGTCGTCAGACAATAAAAATAGGCCCATTGCGAAAACGCAAAGGTGCCATTAAGACGCGATTTCGGGCCTGTGAGCTCTATTATTTGATCATTTTTTTACGTGTGGCCGCCCGCGCCAATCAGCTTGCAGAGGGTCTACAACGAAGTGAAAGCTTAGCTGCATTAACTAAATTAACCCGCAAATAAATTCAAGGTATATTCTACGCCGGGAACAAACACAACAAACCAACGACTCATGGGAGAACAAAGGAACCGCGCAAACAAAGAAAAAAGAAAGAAAATTCGTGCCAGAAAACTGTCCAAGTTGAAAAAAATAGTTTTGGTCTTTCAGATTTTGAGAAAGAAGTAAAAAAGATTTTCTTTCCTTCTCTCCTCCAGCTAGAGAGGCCTTAAATATCGAACAATGGATAGGCCTACTGTAGCGAAACTAAATAATTAGCCAGGCCTATTGTTCGATGCTAGCCGTAAGCTCATTGTCCAATAGGGCAGCCTCAAAGGCTTTCCTTAAAAAAGCATTTATCAAAAAGAAAAACAACGAAAGCAATCAATATTTCGTCCATCTCTACGACGCCATCTCCATCGATCGGATGCGATAAATTAACGATGCGATACATTAAAGCGCTGCATGGTCAGCTGCAAACGCTGAAGCTGACGCCAAGCAACCGCGCCTGCTTCAATCATGTCCTCGTGCCTCAAGCAGACACTATAGAATATTAGACTATTATTGGGATTTTTTCAAGTCGAAACAGCTTTAAATCATTAGTGATTCCAAACTAAAGGCGAGTTCATTCTAGAAGCAAATTAAAACTAGAACCTGCAATGTAGCAACAAAAAACATACAACAAATTTATCACGCAACGTCGTAGCTCTCATGTTAAAAGCGTGACGTTGCGTGATACATTTGTTGCTCCAATTTGCGCATGGCCTCAAGGCGTGTGCGTAGCAAGAAAACACATTCAGCAAAAGCCGGAAAATGCATTTGTTATTAGACCATGTACACATCGTATATTTAATGAATAATTTAGACGAAGTTGAAAAAAGAAAACATTTCTTCGAATGAATTCGACATAAACACGTTCAAATCGGATTCACGGGGATCGCCGACAGTAAGCCGGCCTATGCAACAGTATGCATGCGGTTGGCTGCAACCGTGCGGCTAGAGCCAACAAAAGCAAAATAAAAGCGAACCTGCAAGAGTTGGATGGAGCGGAGTCGAAAACTGCCCCTCGGAACTCCAAATCCATTAATCGATTTTGTCGGCCATTTTGGTTTTGTATGGAAAACAACTCGAATGACTGTATGGGGCCATGGCCGCCGCCGCCCACGCTCTTCCAACCCTGGCTGAAGGCCACATGCGTGTACCGCGCCCGCCCGATCCCCATTCCTGCATGGAGGCCAACTAAAATATTAAAGACACTAAGATTTAAAGTGCATCTCAAGCATGGAACTTATTTGTCAAACTATGCTCGTAGCTGGTGCATAAGCACACACAGTCGAACTACAATACACCATGTAGCATTTTTGCGGCTTCCCATTATCGCCACTAGCGACCCTGTTTGCATTTCATGTCAGCTGCTTAACGTTGAGTTAATGGCAAAGTTTACTTTTAATGGCGGCTAGCAGACGACGCTGACTTCCGGTTTACATGGTGTATAGCCCAAACGAGAGGAGCACGTGAAACCTATCACGAGCTCTCTAAATTATGAAATTTTTTTGAAATACAAATGGCTTTGTGTTTAGCATTTATTTGAAATAAAATAGGGAACCCGTCACTTCCGGTAAACGATATTTGCTTCATGGAGATGAGTCACGTGACACCCTCTGGCGTCCCACTTGATGCGCCATAGTTCACAGACATTAATGGCATAAAACCGACTGTTTGGGTACGAGATTCAAAATGTCGTCTCCCATGAGACAAGGTGATAGCGCGTTTGATTGAGCGTAGACAAGTCAAAAACCGAAATAAAATACAAGCATTATCGTCGAATTAGCTGCTTCATCGAGCAAACGGTTAGTTGTCTTGAAAATCGGTGTTCATTCCCCTTTAAAGTTGCCAAATATGAGCAGCAGAGGAGCGCGAGGCACAGTGCACGGTGCCTATAGAATTTGGGCTTAGTACGCACCCGACGCGTGCTCCAATCGATCAACGCGTGCGGACGTACATACGTGTACTTACAAACGATAAGCCTTGATGGCCTCGGACATGATGGGTGCACGAGGCTGATGGACGAACCAAGGACGACGGTCGGCAGCAGAGCAGCATCTAAGAGGCCGCCAGCTTCAGCTAGGACATCGCACTTCCTTCCAGGGGAAGAAAAGCCAGTGTTTCCTTTCAAAATGGACAGCTTGAGAACACTCTGCCAATGTCGTCGTCGTCGTCACCCGGCCTTCCTTATCTGCCGAGTTTCCTGCGTTCAATTGACGGCTTCAGTGCGTTCAAAATGGACAAACCCACACTCGTCGGCAATGTCGACGTTCTCGCTTATCTTCCGCTCGTTGACAACAAAAACAGAAAACAAAATGGCAGATTAAGCGAGGTTTTGACGCTCTTAAGCTCGGTTCGAGCTGAGCAGCGCGTCGTGCCCGATCGAAACCTCGGCGAGGACTTTGCGAATGCTTATTCGCTCTCAAGAGGTCCCTCCGCGGACTGACAAACAGTCAGCAGCCAGTGTTTAGTAGGCAAACTGCACGAGTGAAAATCCACTTTGTTCACTTGAACCACAATCGACAGCAGCTCTGCAGACTCGAATGGCTTCAGCCTTCAGCGCGCCGCTTTCTCGCCTCCAACGCCGTCGAGGACTTGATCGTCCGTCGCCGACCTTATCGATTATTCCTCTTCTGGCATGGATTTTCCAAGGGGCGGCGGCGGCGGCGGCTCAGCAGCGCAGAATCTCGACTGCAAACAAAACGCGCGCTGCAAAAGGACGATAAAAAATACAACGGACCTTATAAGCCTCGCATAAAACGGCGGTTCTTCGATCCTCAACCGTAGGCTACATCAGGTGGCGCAGAAAGTAATGAGAATTTCTTCATCTTTTTAAACTAGGCAATTTTACTACGTGCAATACTAAGAATGTCCGCCGAGGAGGAGGAGGTGCTGCGCACCGCGTACAAGTTAAATAAAGACAGGATGGAAGCCAGACGTGAAAGATCAACGCTATTAATGTTCAATTTATTTTATCTTATTTTAGTTTTAGGGTATTGGGAGCCAACAGGATGAAAGATCCCAATTAAAAGCCCCAAATCAAATTACAAAAGATAATATAATTAGGCCTAGCCTAATGATGTTTATTGTTTAACGTCATATGAACAAGATAATAGACCAGATGAGCTACACGTAAAAGCCAACGCGAAGGCAAAAGAATGACATCATTTGTCAAATCTTCTCGCTAGACATGAAGCCGAAATATTTTTACTAATGATAATGACGTCATTCTAGTGTTCGCATTGATTTGTGCGCCTATCTTGTCTAACACTACGCAAAATAATGACGTTATTACAACTCATTTGTAAAATATACCTGCTTGGCGGCTACTCAGAATAACTTACAACTTAAGATTTTAGTGTTCCGTTCATTTTTACGCGTAGCTTCTCCTGTTCAACGTCAAGCGATTGCGTTTCACAAATGACGACATACTTAGTGCTCACGTTGCCTTTTACGTGTGACGATCGTGTTCACGTGGGATAGATAACATCGGTCTTGTTCACATTGCGTCATCTTGTCTACATGACGTCACACTTAGGCGTTCACGTTCGCTTTTGCGCGCAGCCGACGAGATCCGATGACTCAGTGGGTGCGGAGAGCAGAGCTTGCTGCTTTGTATCAGCTCGCTCATGGCTGCTAAGAGTCACGGGTTCGATCCCCACTTGCACATTCCCTGAGTGTTGTGTTGCCTGGTTCTCCAAATCGGTTCTCCGGTCGGCTTTCGAAGCCATTTTGCCAGGGTTGTGGCTTACGCTCGTCGTAAATTGAAAGCAGAAGGAATTCTGTATAAATCATTTCCAAGAAAATCTCACTAGGCCTCCAACTTGTGTGAACGACCCTAGAAGCAATTGAAAGCGCACATTGGCTGCATCTCCTAACAACGTAAGGCTAAAAGCCAAAGAGACTGAAAACACAGCGGGTCGAATGGAGAGCAGGCTTACGCGTAGGTGAAAACGCGTTGTCGCCGGAGTCTGAACTCTTTTCTTTCGTCGGAGTTGAACAAACAGATAAGGTGAGTCACACCGTGTGAGCTCCAGGAAAAAACAACAAAAAATGAAACAAAAACATTTCGCTTTTTGTGGGCAAGACAAACATTAGCTCCAGGTTACATGGGCCTAGGTCTGTGAGCGTAATTCGATTGGAGGAGAAAACAAACGGCAGAAACTCCATCGAGCAAACAATAGAAATGTGAAACAACGACGTTAAATGAAGGCTCATCCTGAATATAAACCAGTACCCATCATTTATGAAGCAATGACTACATGTACAGTAGTGGACGTCACAAGACCTGGCTCGAGCTGTCACGACAGCTTCCGCTTATGAAGGGAGAATAGTCAAAATTCGTTAGTGCGTAATGCGATGATCGAGAGGTGCGTGGGTTTAATCTTCCTTCATAACCGCAAGTTGCTAATGCTGTCTTGACTCGAGACAAGTCTGAAGATTTGCACTAGTGATCCCGGCCTAAGTGTCCATACACTTGACGTACAAAAATTGTTCTGCGTAAATTGCAGTAACTGCGCCTTCCAGGAAGGCCGGCGAATTCGCAAGACGGCGTTTTTGCAGATTTTTTTCTCCTAGACGCGCCTATGAAAAAGCAATCGCCAATCGCGTAAAATGGCTGCCATGCTGCAAAATCAAAAAATGCAAATTTTCATACAGCCAGTGGTTGGGGATTAAAATTTAACTGCAACTCTGCAAAAGATGGCCAAGTGCGTGAGCTGGTTAAAGATTTAGGCGTACTAGTAGCGCAGTACGGTGGTCCAAGAGGGGAAAATTAAAAAAAATCTTTCTTGACAAATTATTTTTCAAGTTAGCATAACGGCGACTCGAGCATGATGAACATAAATCATGTGACATGTGTGTGTCTTGGCACTATTTAAAAAAATATGTTGTAAGTAGGCATTGGCCTAGCTACGTGAGACTTGCCAAAAGCATTGTTTCTTACGTTTGTTCGCAGGTTTGTGTGCAAGTGTGGACAAGATGCAACGCTTGAAAGACTGATCATTCAGCTGCGGACCAAATTTGACATTTCCTCACCAGCTGTTTCGTCAGCTGGAAACCACAAGTGTTGTTAAAAAATGGAATTAAAATGATTTCAGGCGGCAATGTCTATTGTCAAAGCTACGAAAAGGGTTGCAGATATTACTAAAGTTGCGCGCGTCGTAAGACGGTAAACCGCACGACGCGGACTAGTCGCAAAGTGCGAAAGCGCTTTTTTCCGCTAAGCTTTTCAAGGAAAAAAGGCAACACTTTTTAGATCTCAAGAAGAGTCGATAGGCCTAAGGTTTTGCAACTTGCGTCTATGAAGCGAGATTACAGTCAAAATTCGTATGTACGTAATGAGATCGAGAGGTGCGTGTAGATGAGCCAGTTTTGATGCTAATACACCTTCATATGTATTAGTGAAGGAAAATGGCGGCATCCAGCCTGCCTCGAGATTTTCTCAAGTCGAGACAGCGTCTTTGGGTTATAAGGAGAAACCTGGCCGCTACTTGAGACTATCTTTCCAAAGTAGTCCTATGGAGTTAAGACAGTCTCAAGTCGCTTTCTAGTTTCCTTTGTTTTTTCTCGATAAAATAATAAATCTGGTCAAATAGGCCTAGTGGCAGGCCAAACTGATTCTTATTATTCCTTTGAGTACCGGTAGAAGAAGAAACACACGAAAAAAGCGCTCATGAAAGCAAGGCCTTAATGTAGTCTGTAATGAAAAAATGCAGCCATCAAAAATGTTATCACAATGCGTAGAAGCGTGCTAGTCACCTGTTAGCGACTTAGCGGAAAAGGTCATCAGATTTGTCCATAAAAACTAAGCTCTGCAAGATGGCGCGCGGATGTGGTCACGTGACTCACTTGCAGTGGGCCGCTTCCTGCATCCAAATAGCCAAACGAGGCGATTTTCAGACACCTTCGAGTGATTGCTTGGTTCGACAATCGGTGAGTCGTCAGCTAACACCAACTAACGACACGGCAAAGGGAAGATGGGCAAAAAGATATCACGCCCACCCTGTAGGCACAGTACATACCGCTAAGTGGTTGTTGCAATTAAGCCGAAGTCACTGTTGTCGCAGCAAAGTCCCAGCTGGTCGGTCTTCATCTGCTGATGTGACACACTTGAGGGTGGACCGACTGGATGACTAAATGAAATTCCAACGAATGAATAAATGAATGAATGATAGAATGGGACGCTGCAATCCACTAGGCTATGTAGTACTCGGGCAGACTCTAATTTCATTTCGTCCTGTCTGTCTGTGTGTGTTCAAGGGATAAAAGCTTCTTCACTCGCGGGAGACTTTGGGGACTCGAAGCACAAGTGAGAAGAAATGCAGAAATTCACGCAGTTTCGCACCAGCAAACATGAAGACAAAGTAGGAAAAAAGCGAAGAGCTTTTTTATTATGAGGGTTATTTATTTATTTTTTTCTCATGCGTTTCCGTTCTGCGCTAGCTGGGCCTAGCTCAACATGGCGACCTAGATGTATTGCAGGCAGAAAGAAGTCTCCTGAAACTTATAAGTTGCAAGAAATCAACCATGCATGCCCCCGCATGCAACTTCCATCAATTACATTTGCAGAAAAAAGTACCAAGAGAAGCCAGAGGATTGCCTCTGCAGAAGAAACAGCGGAAGAAGATGGCGGCCGAGCTCCATCACATTCGCGGATTGGATTTCTTCTTCTGGATGAGTGGGCCAACTAAAATGCACTTTTCAGCCGGAAGTGCGTCTGAGTTGCACAATTGCATATGCTGGACAAAGATGGAACAACTGAAACGAGTGAAAGCACCTAACACACCATTTCACGTGACAGCCTGTACGTGACAGGCCACACATGACATGGCGTACGTGAAATTTCGTTGGTGTGAACCAGCACTAAACACTGAAATAAGTCGAAATGACAGAAAGTTAATAAAACGCGGAAACAACGTAAGCTAACGTATTAACGAATGCCACCACGTTTTGTCTATGGGACGGTTGGGACCCCAGTAAAATCCATGCCAGCGCCAAGTCAATTAGTCTATGGAACACCATTCGTGGTCCATGTTATTAATTCAGGAACACGCACATGCCCTGCATTCTTAATTTATGGCCGGGTGCCCGCGAGCCGCAGGTTGCGCATGCCAGATCTAGGCCGCTAACCCACTGTTAGTTACTTGAGTAATTATCATCTGGCAACGAATGGCGTCTCCATTTAGTGCAGTAGAAATAAGACTGCATGCAGCCATGCACCAAATAAGTCCTAGGCCTTCCACCCAAATGACAACAACTTCTTCATTGATCTCCCACCACATTCTTGGCAGCATTCCCGCTGTGACTAAAAACGAAATAAATGCGGCAGACGAAGGCCAGAGCATACGAACTACAAAGTCTGCGCGGCAGCTGATGGTGCATCGCACTCGCGTAGGCCACGCAACTGCCAATCCGCAATAGGCCTAAAGTTAAATGAAAACAAAGCACGGTAGACCTATGAGTGGCAAGATAGCACTGCCAAAACAATGGGCCTCACTGCGACAAAGGAATGGACCATCAAAATCACGGCCTGCTTGCGGGCTTGAATATTTATGAGGCCTAGGCTAGCTAGGATCACGGTCTTACATACAGGTCTGGAAACTCTCTGGATTTTCTGCCTCGCTTAGTGAAACCGAATTTGTAGTTATCATGCTGGCCACTAGGTGGGCTACACGTACGTGTACCATCTCGATACCACGGTCTTACATACCGTGCTCGATACCACGGTGCTCGATACGTTGGAACATCCCTCAATCGCTCGATATCACGGTGCTCGATACGTTGGAACATCCCTCAATCGCTCGATACCACGGTGCTCGATACTGGTACATTGGATGGCAGCGACATCGAGCGGCCGCAAGGTTAAGTATAAAAGGGCTTCGCTAAGCGGTACTCCCCCCTCACTACTGAAACCGGTTTGAGTTTCCAGACCTGTATGTAAGACCGTGGCTAGGATTAAAGGGAAGCGACAATCAGTTTGACTTTTTAGTTTAAGGTTTTCCCGAGCACTTTATTAGCAGGACCATCACTTCCGGTAAACGATAATATGTATTGTTTACCGGAAGTGATGGTCCGCACATCGATCAAGCACATAGGTGCTTGATCGAGATGTGCCACGTGACGCACTTCAGGCGCCTTCGATGATCGTAGACCTTAATGGAATAAAACCGGAATTCGATTGTTCGCTATAAAATAAAGATGGCGCCGCCCACATCCGGTTTTCGCGTAACGTGTTTGATAGCGCTTTAAAAATGAAATGAACAAAATAATTTAAGAGTATTTCATGGATAATGATGGCTTATATAATGGTGCTAGATCGAATTTATCTTGTCGCGGCCCCCTTTACTGACTTCAATTCCAATAGGTGTCCAGATGGACTTACAACCTGCGCACATACATACGTAATTGCGCACGATTTGAAGTTACATGCATGAACTCAGGTGACCTTTTCCGCGCGCACAAAGGCTTGCTGCTCGCAATCGTCGTCCGTCCGTGAACAATGAGAGACTAGCACAGTGTGAGACTAGGGCGAAAGAAAAACACTTGAAACTGCGTGCAGGCCTAGCAAGAAGCCAAAACAAACGTAGTAGGCCTAAACAAACAACGCGAAACAAAACATGAGAAAATTGCACATACTGTAGGCCCAGGACGAATGCTTAGTTTACGATTCTGCAAAGTCTGTTACGACGTCCTCAAACGGCGTCAATTTTGATGACCATAGCGACCGTTCACGAACGCTACGCATAATCGTAAACTAAGACGATACAAGTGGTTGACTACAAATACATGTAAGAAATATTTTTACCCAACTCAAGGTCATTCAGTAAGCGATGCGTATCAGCTAATTATGATTAAATTCGACCTGTTTTTCATGTGAACAAGTTTTCATGCAGCGACGAAATTGAGGGGGACCGCACTGGGGGATGTTAAAAATCGTAAATTTGTTACGATTCAAACTACCTTGATAAGATTGCCGCCAAATTTGCCTCGAGGTTCTAACCCACATTTGGACATTACGTCATATGACTTCACTCTCAATCATTGTAATCTCAATACCGGTAATGTAAAAGCTCATACCTGTGTCCCTGAAAGTGACTTGAGCCTCAGTTAAACCAGGAAATATTTTGGAAAAAAGTAGGCCTAGACCTATATAGCCTAACAATGTAAACAACTTCCGGAAAATGGAGAAAAATCCTACTTATAGGCCTACCGTACAATGTAGGCCTACATCTATAATAAAAGGCTTACACATATCGCTTTGAGACTAATTATGCGAGCGAGTGAGCATAGGCCTACAAACAGCCAAGCAGACTCAAAATGGTAAGTGCGTCTGTTTAGTCTGTACACAGCTCGTTCGCATATCTGTCATCGCATGACGACGTTCACGTTAAAAGCACGAGGCAAATAGGCCTAGGGTCGGAATCAATAATGCAAAGGATAAAGCTATTGCCAGTGCGGCGGCACTGGCAATAAGGTTCTCCTTTAGTCTATTGCCAGTGCGGCCCACCCACCAACTGTAACTCCATCCTAGTGTTAAAAACGCGCGAAATGTTTCCGGTTCGTTCAGCCATCTTGAATTTATAACGTATTGTGGCCGTGTAATTTCGTTCTAAACTTATTTTGTGTTGGTTTAGGTTTTCTATACAGGTAATTAAATAACTGGTTTTTTGCCTCAAACTTGTAAATCAAAGCCCTATTGCCAGTGCGCGCACACTGGCAAAAGCACCGACCTAATGCAAATCTTCAGACCTGTCTAGTCAAGAAAGCTTTAGCATTAACTTGCAGTGAAGGGAGATTAGTCAAAATTCGTGCGGGTGCAGAACTGCGCAGATGATACATGTAAGTAATTAGATGGTAATCTCCCTTCATAACCGGAAGTTACTAAAGCTATCTTGACTCGAGGCAGGTCTGAGATTTGCACCAGCGATTCCGGCCTAAGGTATGCGGATTTCGCGGGGATAATTAGCGCTGCAGCTGGGAAACTAACCCGAGACTTGAGCTCGTCTTGCTCAAGACAGCGTTTTACACTTGAGATTAACTTCCATTTAATTGCATAGTCAAACGCGCAAGTGCATACTTAGGATCGCAAGTTCGAGGAGCTCGAGAACAGGCCTGCGATATGAGGCCTAATTGGTGGGCGGGGCTACGGCAGGTCCATTTTTGCTGCTCTATGGACCGAGGCCCAGCAACATTTTTTGAAAGGGACAAAGGGTGTTTTAAAAGTGCTCGTTGAATTGCCTGGTATTTACCTCAGATTATTTAAACTTGACTGGAACCCTTGGTGCTTACCTAGGACCTTGTTTCGACGTCCTCCACCTCGATCGTTCGCAGGACGGCCACGGCGCCAGAAGAGAACGCTTTTCACAGCGGCGCGCGTTCCTTTTTGTACGCAGCCGAGACGTTCGCGATTTTACCCACAAATACTCTGAACTCGTACTTATTTCTTTTGTTTGTTCTTGCAGTTGTTTAAACGGGGATGAGTTTTCACGATTTCACATGACGACGAACGAGTCCGCGAAGAACAAAGCCTCGTCGTCGTCAACTCGTTAAGAAGAGAAAAGTAGAAAAAAAACATGGCTGTCTTGTCTCTTCCGGAATGCCAGCCTGACGTCACTTCCGCCTGAAGATGATCATGACGTCATGTGTGGTTCTGCTTTTCCACACCAGAGCTCGCTCAGGGTGGCGGCGCGTTTTGAAACCATCTTTTCGCTCGTAACCATAGTTACCAATCTAAAATCTCAATACTAGGCTAGTAGCACATAATACTAATGGTGTCCGAGTGAGATCAGCACGTTTTGAGTGCGACTTAAAGCTAAACATTAAAATGTGTTTATAGGCCTACAATTGAATCTAAACTGAATTGAATTTCGGGGGGTGGGGGGCTGGTATTGGGGCTTCCACCAGAGGTAGGGTTGCCTCTGGTTGCAACCCTGTTGACCCCGTATAACCTCTGAAAAATAAAATACAAGACAAGTAAAATAACGTAAATGAAAAAAAATCTGAACGCTGAAACGCATCGATTGATTAATAATATTCATGTATTGTTGTGTATTAATAGTTTAAGCAATACAATTGTATATCACATTATGAAAAAGAAATCCAAACGTAAATCAGTGAGCGGCACTCGAATGTATGTAATCATTAAATATTTAGGATTATAATTTCTAAAGGATGAGGAACAGACAGACGGACACAGAGAGAAAGAGTGAGTGAAGAGTAGGCGTGAATATTATTATCTATAATCGATCAATCAATGAGAAAATGAAATTAAATTTGCATTTCTGCTCAACTCTAGCCCAGTGCTGCTGCTGCTGCTGCTACATGAAAATGTAGATGT